>SJYO01038709.1:22027828-22089573 GCA_006410555.1 Capra ibex
TAAAAAGTGTCTTGATCTTGTTTATTAAAGTTCTAAACATACCTTTATGTTTTTTGGAGCTTATCGGTTTCGTTAGAACTCTTTCTTCTTACCTTGACCTCCTTAGTTGAACGGACTGAAGTCCGAGATGATGTTTCGGTGTCAGTAGTTCTGTCATACCATGACCGTGTTTCTGTCTGTATATCTAGTTACCTTGTTTTATCTTTCGGGTCTCTATTTAGGTGTGTGTATACCTGTGGAATAGAAACTGTTTCCTCCGTTCTTATATGTTACCTCATTTCTGTTAGAGAAATTGTTCACCACGACCCTTTTGACCAGTTGGTGAACATTTTCTTACTTTGATCTAGTGAAAGATTGTGGCATGTGTTTTTATTTGAGTTTTACCTAATTTCTAGATTTACATTCTAGTCTTTGATATTTTGAGGATCTCCTCTTGTATCCGTTTTGTGAGAGTCTGTATTTAGTGTCGTCCTAGGAGATACTAGGTGGAGGGTCTTAAGACCTTTATTTTCGTTTTTATTTGTTTACCCTAGATTAATTTTAATTTTCGAAGACATGTTGTTTCCTTTTATATTCGTTCCACTTTTCTGTCGGAAGACTTACCCTCTTTTATTATCGTTTTATTTATTTAAATATAATTTTGTTTTTATACATTAGGTTTACAGGTAACTGTGTCTTTACCTTTTTTTTTCAAAATATACTAATTCTGATTCCTTACATCACCCTTCTTTCAGACAAGAAAAGAGGAGGAACTCTTAAGGTCTGGGGAGAGAGTAACCCCTGGGGGCCTAAAGAATAGTTGGATGGATCCTTAACTGAAAGAGTTATGGTTCCCTTATAAAGTATCTTTCTACCCGAGTTATTGCCTGTCTTTACCATACCTGGATTGTCTTTGTCTTCTATAATTCTTCTCCACCGTTCTTGTGCGTCTTCTTGATATGTTTTTTCTAGAAGTGTTGGGTCTATTAATACTACCACACTAGTGTGAAGGGATCAAGGTCTGTAGGACCTTACACTTCAGTTCACCCGGAATCCTTCGTAGTAATTCTATTTTCCATCACATCCACCACTTTAAGATCAACTCGATAAAGTTTAGGAGTTTCCATTAAGACACTTTCACGACATATTTTATACGGTCGTTTAAACCTTTTGAGTCGTCACCGGTGTCCTGATCTTTTCCAGTCAAAAGTAAGGTTAGGGTTTCTTTCCGTTACGGTTCCTTACGAGTTTGATGGTGTGTCAACGTGAGTAGAGTGTGTGATCACTTCATTAGGAGTTTTAAGAGGTTCGGTCCGAAGTCGTTATGTACTTGGTACTTGAAGGTCTACAAGTTCGACCAAAATCTTTTCCGTCTCCTTGGCCTCTAGTATAACGGTTGTAGACGACCTAGTAATATTTTCGTCCTCTCAAGTTATTTTTGTAGATAAAGACGAAATAACTAATACGGTTTCGGAACATGACACACCTAGTATTATTTGACACCTTTTGAGACTTTCTCTACCCTTATGGTTTGGTGGACTGGACGGAGAACTCTTTGGACATACGTTCAGTCCTTCGTTGTCAATCTTGACCTGTACCTTGTTGTTTGACCAAGGTTTATCCTTTTCCTCATAAAGTTCCGACATATAACAGTAGGACGAATAAATTGAATATGCGTCTAATGTAGTACTCTTTGGGACCCGACCTTCTTCGTGTTCGACCTTAGTTCTAACGGTCCTCTTTATAGTTATTGGAGTCTATATGTCTACTGTGGTGGGAATACCGTCTCTCACTTCTTCTTGATTTCTCGGAGAACTACTTTCTCTTTCCCCTCTCTCTTTTTTAACCGAATTTCGAGTTGTAAGTCTTTTGATTCTAGTACCGTAGATCAGGGTACTGAAGTACCGTTTATCTACCCCTTTGTTACCTTTGTCACAGACTGAAATAAAAAACCCGAGGTTTTAGTGACGTCTACCACTGACGTCGGTACTTTAATTTTCTGCGAATGAGGAACCTTCCTTGCTATACTCGTTGAATCTGTCGTATAAGTTTTCGTCTCTGTAACAGTTGTTTCCAAAAAGCTCATCAGTACATACCTACACTCTCAACCTGATATTTCTTTCGACTGACGTCTTGTTAACTACGAAAACTTGACACCACAACCTCTTCTGAGAACTCTCAGGGAACCTGTCGTTCCTCTAGGTCGGTCAGGTGGGAATTCCTCTAATCAGGACACACAGGTAAAATTCCTAACTATAACTTCGACTTTGAGGTTATGATACCGGTGGGCTACTCTTCTCGACTGAGTAAACTTTTCTGGGACCAAGAACCTTTCTAACTCCCGTCCTCCTCTTCCCCTGCTGTCTCCTACTCTACCGACCTACCGTAGTGACTGAACTACCTGCACTCAGACTCACTTGAGGCCCTCAACCACTACCTGTCTCTCCGGACCGTACGACGGTAAGTACCCCAGTGTTTCTCAGCCGGTACTGACTCGCTGACTTGACTAACTACCATTGACATTAAAATCAAAAAAATTCTTGGAGGTATGACAAAAGATATCGTTGACGTAGTTAAATGTGAAGATTTTAGTCAAATCTTCCCAAAGGAAAGTAGGTATGGGGTCTCTCTCTTTTTGAAATTCCTTGACCGATTGTACTAATACCTTAAGATCACTTAGGTTTTAAACTACCCCATCTGACCGTTCGACCTCTCGGTATCTTCACAATATAATATCAAGATTAGGTTTCCGTCTGACGACTTTTTTAAACAAGAGGGAACCTCCTCTAGTAACGAATAATTTCGGAAGTTCACTAACCTACTCCGGTTTGTTGTGATACCTCCCATTAGAGAAAACAAGTTTCAAGTTACTAAAATTATAATTAGAGTCAAGTCATGTCAGGGAGTCAGCACAGGTTGAGACGTTGGGGTTCCAGACGTCGTACGGTCCGGAAGGACAGGAAATGGTCAAGGGTCTCGAACGAGTTTGAGTACAGGTAACTTAGTCACTACGGTAGGTTGGTAGAGTAGGAGACAACAGGGGAAGAAAAGGACGGAATTAGAGTGTGAGGGGGGGGGGGTTTTTTTTTCTTTTTTTTTTGGAAGTACCTTCGTAAGTCTTATTACAAACTGGTTTATAGACCTGTGGACCGGGTCAGTTCAACTGTGTATTTTACTTGGTAGTGTCTATCCATAAGAATTACAAGGATAAAATGTTTATTCTTTCAACACTGGAACCCGTGAGGGTCTTGTTACTAAGTTTTATCTAATAGACCAAGAATGTCTATTTGTAAGACACAATCTACACCTTCAAGGTAAAACGAGTCCCAACTCAAGATTTCAGTAACGTATACACTTTTGGTTTATGTCAGGTTAATAGGAACTTTTAGGGAATTTAACGGATATTTTAACTCATATGTCAAAACACATTGGTCTTGACTAGACAAAGAAATTAATTCAGTGTTCTATTTAATAGACCGACTGTAAATCTTCAGTATAAAATCTTTTTTTTTAACGAAAAATGTAATTTACGAAACAAAAACCACATGTCAACTTAAACAAACAATAATACCACGTATACCTACTCTGAAGGAACATGATAAAATTACTGTAATTTGAGTTACAAGGACTCAAGGGTCCACCTCGATCACCATTTCTTAGACGGACGGTTTCGTTCTCTACGTTCCCAAACTAGGACCCAGGTCTTCTAAGGGTCCTCATCCTTTACCAACCGACCTTTTAAGATACCTGTCTCCTCGGACCACCCGATGTCAAGGACCCAACGTTTCTCGGTATGTGTTGACTCGTGTGTGTGTGTTCGGGTTATATCACAGGATAAATGGAATGAACATCGACAACGGTAAATCTTTGATAATCGTTTAGTTTTCAACGATTAACAATGTTTTGTAGACGACCGACGACCACGAAACAGTATCATTAATGATTGTCCTTCGACTCATATTCACAATCTATTTTTAATAATTTGAGTATTATTTTTATAATATGAGTTACTTTATAACAGTTCGTTTGTATCGAGGGAGTAAAACTTTAGAGTCATGTGGATTCGTGTTAAGGTTTTTATAAAAAGGTACGTAATTCATATGATTCCAAGGTCTTAAACTCCAGTGAAACTTCGACTACGTTAAGTCGAAAATATCTTTTAAGACTTATCATCCATTAGATTCGTAAAAAAACAAACAAAGAAAGAACGGTAAAGGTTCTATAGAACGAAAATCACTTCAATCTCATAAACACCATGAACTGGTGTCTTATGATTGGTGCAGGGTCCGGGTCTCGTACAAAAGATATTGACGTTAAGACCGTCGTAGGATCAGTCGTCTTCGGAGGATCAAACGAATTAGTACTAAACAAATACATTACTCCATCCTAACCGACCACCTACAGAGCGAATCATGTGTGTTGAACGAAAGTTAACTTAAGTATGTAGTGACACGGTATATTACTTACTTGTGAACGAACAGTGCACGGGAAACAACTTTCAAAGACTAATAAGGGGTCTTCATCCTAAAGAATTTGTTTCACATACTTGTCCAAGTATACCATAGTATGTATAGAAGGGGAAGGTTGAATTATATCAATTGTAAGAGTGTATTGTAAGAGAGAATTATATCAATTATAAGAGTGTATCAACGTATATAAGAGAGAGAAAGAGTCGGAGAGACACAAAGAGAGGGAGAGAGAGAAAAAGAGTAAAGAAAGAAACTTTCATTGTAGTTCTTTGAAGTTCGGATTTATTAAGTCGTACGTAGTAAATGTTTATTACTGTAAGAGGATATACTAATGTGGGTGTGATTATGTAAACTCTCTTAATTGTTATAAATATATTATAATAGATTAACGTATTATATAAAAAGTCAGCAAGAGTCACTACGGAAAATAAAGACGGAACTTTACACGAAGTTAGCCGAACAAATTAAATGGTTTAGAGTGTGAAAGACATCCCGGGTTTAAGGTAAAAGTAGAGAAGGTACTTTGAAAGTGACTATTGGGGTTGAGAGTGATTAGAGATGACAGGACTCGAGGACCTCATGGTTAAATAGACATAGTTAGTGAGTACACCGAGATAGTGAACAAAAGGTTGACATTCCACGAAGTACATTCATAGAGAATAAATCTGTCACTATAACAGAGGGTTTGAAGTTAATAAATACACGGTGGAAGTGTTAAAGACGGTATAGGAATAGTTATTATAATGAATGTATGTAATTTTTAATCTAGTCAATTTTTATTTATGAATATAATCAAAACAGGATTTGTTATACCTATTAAAACCCAAACTACACCCCACAATTAAAGCATCCCAAAGGTGTTGTTTAATGACGTTTAACCCATCGAATTTTGTTGTCTTTAAATGTCAAGATCTCCGGTATCAAAGTTTTAGTTCCACAACATTCAGGAACTTGTCTATCTTAGACAAGGAACAGAAAAGGTGGAAGACCGCCTACGTCCACAAGAAACTGAACACCGGAGTCGTGAGGTTACAGGCATACGAAGAAGTATAACTAAAGAAGACACACAAAGACACACACAGAAGATACACACGGAAAATATTTTTATAAACAATAACTTAAATTCCGGATGGGTTTATTAGATCCTCTTAGGGGGATGGACTCATAATCCTGTACTTGTATAGAAAACTCCCTTTATAGTAAGTCGGGTGACCTTACGTAATACATAAATAAAAAGATTATACATTATTTATGTATCAATAAATTTATTTTATTAAAAGATAGACTTTTGTTATAGACTACGAAACTCTTTCTTTTTTACAAAGTAAAATAATAGTTTATGGATTATGTGTATATGTATGTTTACGTACATATGTATACATGTATGGATGTACATATGTAAAGACTGGAGTAAAACGGACCTACATCGACGATGATACGAACCATGAAAGAGGGTCAGGGAATACTAATGGATAAAATAATCAAACGTGTTTAACTACTTAAGGAAAAGAATATCACGAAGTAAAAGACCACGATAATACTACCACCCTTAATTTTAAACTCTAGGGAGGTTCAAATCTAATCCAGATTGACAGATTATTATAGGTTGAGGTAGGTGGAGAGGAAAGAGATTATAGGTTTATGGACGACAGGAATAACCTTTTCCAAACCTCTAAGTCTCCCAATTTTACTGAAAAATAAATTCGTCACTTACACGTGTACATACACATATACACGTATGTACACATGGAACCGTACTTTTACCAATCAGATTTTGGTCTTGTTTCGATCTTCCCTGAACACATGTTTTCGTCGAAAGGAGAAAGACAAACCCTCGTCGGACTCAAAATAAAGTAATGACACTGTTATGAGAAAAGAGAGGAAAGATGGACGACACAACGGACCTCATAAAACAAGAAAGTTAGAGAAAGATCGGTACGGAAGGGAGAATCTTTGACATTGAGTCTCGACAAAATTCGTTAACTAAATAGACTGGGAGGTGAAGGGTTCCGGACAGATAGGAGTAGTTTACGAGTTCTCGAATTTATAAACACTTTAACTGGTGGTAAAAAACACAAAGAAAGATCTTAACTTCCACGATCCACAGAAATAGGTAGGAGAAACCACTATGTAGTTATTTATTGAAAAAATAACTGAATTTAACCGAATTTCAGACTAATGTTAAGATTTGTAAACTCCCTTTACTGACTTTTAATTTTGACGAGACTTTTAATAGGGGTTCACAGACATGAAAAAAAGTATGGAATGAAAGAAGTAACCCGAAGGGTTCACCGAGTTTACCATTTCTTAGACGGACGGTTACGTCCTCTACGTCCAAACTAAGAACCCAGTCCTTCTAGGGGACCTCATCCTTTACCGTTAGGTGAGGTTATAAGAACAACCCTATTAGGGTACCTATCGTCTCGGACCGCCCGATGTCAGGTACTCCAGCGTCTCAGTCTGTACTGACTTTACTGAGTCATATGTGTGTGTGTTGGAAAAAGTACATAAGTCTTTATAATCTTTCGTCGTCGGACTTCACAATTTCATCATTTACCCATTTCATAAAAGAGAGAAACTTTTCACTATAACTGACCACCACCACCAAATCAGTGATTCAGTACAGGTTGAGAACTCTGGGGTACCTGATATCGGGTGGTCCGAGGAGGTAGGTACCCCAAAAGGTCCGTTCTTATGACCTTTCCTAACAGTAAAGGAAGAGGTCCCCTACAAGAGTTGGGTCCTTAGCTTGGGTCCAGAGGACGTAACGTCCGTCTAAGAAATGACTGACTCGATACTCTCTTCGGGTGAAGGGAGTATACTATGACTGATGTTTTATAAATTTTCGACCAGTAGTGTATTATAACTTCTAATTTTTTCCACTAAATTTCCCTTTTTAGACTTTTGTGTCGAAATCTATTTAAGAGTCTACTCGAAAGTTTCGACACCAGTAACATAAGTCACTTTTCATCTTACCCCTCAGTAGAATCACTATTCAGAATTTTTCGAGACTTTTAGACTCTGACCTTTGTTTAAGTGAAGAATACAATTTAGAAAGAGTCTTGGAAATTCATATCATACTACACGTATTCCTCTTCTATACCGTCTATCAACACAAAAAAAATATTTGGTATACTATTGACATAAGTTTTATACTTTCTTAAGTCTGACGTATAACTTTAAGAATAATTTTAATAAAACTGATACAATTTTCTTAAGAGTCACATGTGTTTTTCGTAGACGATAACATTATACATCTATACCTTACGAATAGGATATTTCAAAAGTCCAACATTTCGTTCTTTGTCATTCCATTTGGAACTCTCGACGAAAGTTCGTATCAGATAAAAGAATTCCTTCATATTACTTCTTATGTCGTCAGTGTTCGGTCTCTTAGTAACGATACCCAACCTCAGTGAATTCGTATTGTCCATGTGAACTTTCCCTATACATATCTTCCTTTATACACTACTGTATGAAACTCCATCAATGATAATTTTGTTAAGTCTACCGCTTATTTGTGTACTTTCATACGAAAATAAAAGAAAAACTATAGAAGTCACTACACAACCAATAAGTCTTCGTACAACAAATCAAAGGTACACAAACACAAAAAATAAAAAAAAGGATATCAATTATAGATTAGAACGTCGTAACACTAGTCTTTCCTGTGAATTTCACTAAAGTTAATTTTTTTTTTAGTGATTCCGAATTAAACACTGGGTCATATACTAGATAGGATCTCTTACAAGGTACACGTGAACTTCTTTTCCACTTTAGATTACCAAAACCTACTTTACGAGACATCTATAGTCAATCCAGGTTGACCAGATTACATAGTAATTTCTAACATAAGGAATAATTAATAGACAGACCTACTAGACAGGTAACTACACACCCCATGATTTCAGGTGGTGATAGTAACCCAATGACAGCTAAAGGGGAAATTATCAACAATAGTAAACGGAATACATAACTCCACAAGGATAGAACCCACGTATATATAAGTATTAATAATATAATAACAAAATAGAAGAAGAAACTAACTAGTAATACACTACAGCAAGTAACAGAGAACATCGTCGGAAATAAAATTTTATATAAAATAGACTAATAACGATGAGCGTAAAAAGAAAAATTTAAAGATAAACGTCCCTTATTGTAAAAGGACAACGAGTGAAAGTCAGACATACACAGGGATCAAGACTCCAGTCAGAGAACATCTGTCATATATATCTCCAGAACAAAGACGTAGGTAAGTCAGTTAGACCCATAAAACCAATCTCGTAAATCAAGTAAATGTAAATTCCATTAATAACTATATATACTAGAGTAACTTTCACTTCATTTTCAGTGAGTCAGTACAGGTTGAGAAACGCTGGGGTACACGATATGTCAGGTACCTTAAGAGGTCTGGTCTCACGACCTCACCCATCGGAAAGGGAAGAGATCCCCTAGAAGGGTTGGGTCCCTAGTTTGAGTCAAGAGGGCGTAACGTACACCTAAGAAATGATCGACTTGGTGTTCCCTTCGGGTTCTTATGACCTCACCCATCGAATAAGGAAGAGGTCGTATCGAAGGACCGGGTTCTTAGTTTAGTCCCAGAGGACGTAACGTCCTCTTAAGAAATGTTTCACTCGATAGCCCCTTCGGTTATACTAGAGTAATGGTAAATGAAATAACAAAACCCAAACAAAAGTACCCGGAAATGAAAGAGAAAACAAAGGATAGATCTCTGTAAACAAATCGTAAACAACGTTACGACTAAACCACCACGACTTAAGAGAATTGAAAATGTACAGACATTACGAAAACTAAAGAGGAAGTTTAGACCTACTATAGGAACTAAGTATCACATTAAAACCAACACCTAAAAAATTTTAAAAGTAGTGAAATTCATATAGGACGGTGAGGGAAGAGCGGACGTCTCAAAGACAACTTTCTAGTCGACAATCGGAATATCCCTAGGGAAACACACAATAAACAACCAAAAGGGAACGACGAAAATTATAAACAAGAAACACAAATTAAAAACAATCAAACCAATTATACACAGAACCACATAAAGAGGACCCAAATAGGACATACCCTGAGAGAACCCAATGACCTGAACCCACCGATAAAGGAGATGGTACAATCCCTACGAAAACTGATATTAGAGGAGTTTATAAAAGAGTGTGGGAAAGAAAAACAGATACAGAAGACTCTGGGGATATTAGGTTTCCAACCACGTGAATTACAACAGGGTTGTCAGAGACTCTGACATAGATAAAGAAAAATAATACAAAAGAAATAATACGAGACAAAGTCAATAAAGGTGGGAACATGGAAGGTCGAGTGAATAGACAAGAAGACGGAGTCAAAAAGACGATAACCGAGGGAGATCACATAAAAATTAGAGTCAATGACACAATAAACCCGAAGGACCCACCGTGATTACCATTTCTTGGGCGAACGGTTACGTTCTCTCCATTCTATGTACCCAAACTAGGGACTCAGTCCTTCTAGGGGACCTCCTCCCGTACTGTTGGTTGACGTTATGAAAACGGACCTCTTAGGGTACTTGTCTACCCCGGACCGTCCGATGTCAGTTATCCCAGTGTTTTTAAAGTCTGTACTGACTTCACTGGATCATACGTTCGTACCCAACACAACAAGTAACGACTAAGAGATAAGAAATTAAGAAGATCCAGGAACAATTTGTAAAGAAAAATAGAACAGTTAGATACGGAGGTCATACAAATAGACACGGAGGTAAAATAAAGATTGTAAAGTGTAGTAGAAATGACAGTAATGAGACTTAATAAAAGGTCCATTTGACGGATAAAGGAGAAGTAAACAAACCATTACACCGAAAAATGGTACAAATAAGTAGACGACGTACAAAGAGACAGAAAGTACAAAAGGTCAAATGACACAACCCTCAGAGGAAAGACGTCCCATCTTTCAGAATGAAGGAGAATTACCCCAGACGGGGGAAACTCAACCTAACCTGATCACGGAACACTTTCAAGGGACCAACCTCCCTGAACATGACATAAGACCACCTACATCGACCTAGAACGGAGAGACTTCCCGTCACAATACAGGTCGTCACATAAAACGACACAGATAACCGAACCATACTGAAACCCATCGAAAAGACGATTATTCGTCCAAACACAAAGACAAAACGATTTTAAACTACACTCCGTAGACCATGACCTTGAACGACCGAAAACTCACCCTGAACTAGAATCGCAACTCTGTCCGAAACCCCTCTTGAGAGTGGGTAATTACAAAGTACCCTAGTTCTAAAGGACCACCAGATTTCAAGACCTGAACCAATAGGGTAGAGTGACCAAGTCCCGACTGACGAATGAAATCGTGGTTCTGTAATGTCCGGTGTGTCATATCTTCTGTTTTGGGGTTCAGACTACACGTTTCGTTGTGAGTTGTAGGTTTTTGTGGGTTTCTTTGAGTTTATGTATGTTTCTCTTCACTTACTCCTTTTTCTCCCTTTTTTTCCTATTTTTACTAGTTTTTTCTTCTCTAGTTAGTTTGGTTATTTGTTTGTAGATTTACTTTTACTTATGATTTTTGATCTGATCGTTTATATGTTTTATTTTTCGTACCTTTTTCACGTTTTATTGAACTCATGACATTTTTGTCTTTTTTTTATTACACTTAAATAAATTTTTTATTCTACGAAACTTTTTCTTTTATAATCTAACATTTTTATTTTTAGTTTACTTATTATTTCTTTTTTGTAATCTTGTTAATCTTTCTCTCTTTTTTCTCTTTTTGTATATCTCTTACCATCAATCTTTTTATAGGAATACTAAGGAGACAAAAGAAGAGATGTGTCACATGAGGTCAGTTAAACGGATGACTCTTTTAGGAGGGCTATAAAGATCTTTACAGAGACGTGGACACCACCAGTCACACCCCAGTTGAGTCTGAGTCTAGAACGGGATAAGTTCGAAAGTGAACAAGGGTTTTAGGTATCAACGGGGGTTTCGGATGTTCGCACATTCAACGAAATCAGCATAGGTTGAGAAACACTGGGACACCTGACATCGGGAGGTCCGAGGACACAGATACCCTAAGAGGTCCATTCTTATGACCTCACCCAATGGTACGGGAGGAAGTCCCCTAGAAGGTTGGGTCCCTAATTTAGACACCGAGGACGCAACGTCTGTCTAAGAAATGACGACTCGTACCCTCTTCGGGGATTTCCGGCGTCATAGTCCGATTAACCCTCTAAATTAGACGACATGGACACCGACGGTCTCGTTAAAGGGGAAGAGAGGAAACGGGCTCACCGGGGACCATGAAACGGAAACAAAATCCGGTTGGAGACGAGCATCCGACGGGAGACCACAGACAAGAGACGGGTCTGTGTTCCCCACTTTCACCTTCGAATAATCCCGAATGAAGGAGTCAACCCGACCCCTCTCCTTCCCCATGTCGTCTGTTTCACACCCGTCACGGACGACACCGGTTCTGGACGTCCTGCAGTGGTGTCAGACTCCGTCTAGTACATGAAGGGGTCTCCTCAAACGGAACGTAACACCCAGGGAGTCGTCTCGGTTCGTCGAGTCCGGGATCCTTCTACACCCGTCGCTGGGTACGGACGAGTATCGACCTCAGTTCTGGCATCACCGGAGACAGAAGGTGGAAACCGTGAACACGGTCGAGAAGATGGAAACCTAAGAGTCTGGAGTCGGTCGAGTAGGGGGATTACTTAAGTGTTTACATCCCAGGACAGTGTTTACATCCTCAATCTTATAAGAACGTCGTTGCTGGAGAACGGAGAGACACTCCGGGTCCGAAAAGGGACCTGAGGGAGTCGACACAGTGTGATCGGCGGAGACTCATAGAAGTACCGTCAGTTGGGGGTAGGAGAGGGACGCCAGGTTAGGGTCTTCGGACTCGGAGTCGTGGATCGGGAGTGAGAGACGTCCACACCCACACACTCGTCGAAGAACCGACCCTTTACGACAAGTCGTTACTAGAGGCACCACTTAAAAAAAGGTAAAACGGAAGACTCGTGGACAACGATACAAGGAGAGACTCCAACATTTCAAGGGGGACTAGGATGGGTATTTCAACAAAGGTCCACACGTCTTTGAAAACGAGGAAGTACTGAGGGAGGGTTTCCGTGTCTAGGGGTAGGGCTTTAGGAAACAGAGAAAAAAAATGGAAAACGGGATGAAGTAAGGAACCTCTAACCGAACGGAAAATTCAGACGCAAGAAGACGGTCGAAAGTCGTCCACAAGACATCCTCAACAAGGTGTACGTCTACTTAAAAACTCCATAAACCCCCTCCACTTCCGTTAGAAGGGTAGAATAAAGAGGTGGTAGAACTTTCAGAGGGAGTATATCATAGGAAAACGTGAACAAAGTGAGATCCTGGGAGGTTCAACGACGTTTACTGTCTTAAAGTAAAAAATACTGACTTATGAGAAGGTAACACACACACACACACACACACACACACACATGATGTAGAAGAAATAGATAAACAGATAACCACCTGTGAACCCAATGAAGGTATAAAAACGATGATATTTATCACGACGACACTTGTAACCCCACGTTTATAGAGAAGTTCAGTCACAAAAGAAAAATAACGAAAAAGATCTATATATGGGTCCTCACCTTAACGATCTAGTATACTATCGAGATAACAATTAAAAAACTCCTTAGAGGTATGACAAAAGGTATCATCGACATGGTTAAATACAAGGGTAGTTGTCACATCTTCAAAAGGGAAAATAAGTGTAGGAGAGGTTGTAAAAAATAAACATCTGAAAAAATACAATAGGTAGGACTGTCTACACTACACTATTGAACAAATATAAACGTAAAGAGATTATTAATTTTTACAACTTGTAGAAAAGTACACTGATAACCGGTAGACATACAGAAGAAACTTTTTACAGAGAAGTTCAGAAGATGTATAAAAATTTAACTCGTATAGAAACTGGAAATTTAAGTACCTTGAGAATCTTTTTAACATTAATCTCCAAATTGCAATAAAATAAATAAAATAAAATAATGAATATTTCGTCACCTCGAAGGGTGTACCGTGATCACCATTTCTTGGGTGGACGTTTACGTCCTCTGTATTTTCAGCACCTAAGCTAGTGACTCAGTCCTTCTAGGGAACCTCCTCCCGTACCGTTGGGTAAGGTTTAAGAACGGACCTCTTAGGGGTACCTGTCTCCTCGTTCACCCGATGTCAGGTATCCCAGACTTTCTAAAACTGTGTTGATTTCACTCAATCGTGTGTCGGTGCGTATTTCACTAGTAAATTAATCATAAAAAAAATTCGGTACGGTGTACCGTACGTCCTAGAGTTAAGGGACTGGTCCCTAACTTGGGTACGTGGGATGTAACCTTCGTACTTCAGCATTGGTGACCTAACGGTCCCTTCAGGGAATTAATAAAAGTTTAAATTATCAACGTGTCATTCTAAGACATATACTATGTTAACTGGTATGACGTAGTAATAAGGGATTCGTATAGTAGACAACAATATAGAGACATCTGCATTTAGAGAAAGAATGGTAAAGAGACGGTTGTCTTGAAGATAATTAAACGATTCTGGGTAGATTTTATAGTGAAGGAGAAACTTTGGAAGGGATTAGAAGATCTGTCTTACTTAGTAAGGGAAAAGAAAAAGATTTTACGGAACGAATTTACACCCGACGTAGTGAATGATACCATACTGAAAATTCAATAAGTATAATAAGATAGTATCAACCATACAATCATACATGAAGTACCGATAAGGTATAAGTAAACAGGGGAGTGACCCGAATTTTGTCATGAATAATATCATCTATGAGTCTACACAACTAAGATTAATTAGAACGTCTTAATGACATTTCTAATTTGCTTTATTATATTGACGGAATTTGCCACGGACCACGACCATGAGTTATTTCAAAGGGAGGAGAAAGGAGAAGAAAATGAAAAAGGAGAAAAAAGAAAACGAAGTAAAAAGAGTTAAGGGACATATAAGACGGGTATTGTTTTATTATCTCTAAAGAAAGAAAGTAACGAATGTACAGAGAAGAAGTCCCATGATTCTGAAACATGGAGAGTAAACAAATACATAAATAAAATCCAGTGACCGGGACAAGTTTAATCTCTAAGGGAATTCTCTCGTCTGTCTCCATTATACTGTAGAGGTGGTGAGGACCTACGGTTGAGGTACTTCTTGGGTCGTAACAATTTACTGTAGTTCTAACTCGGGGGTCTTCTTGAAGACCGATTACTAAAGTTGGACGGGGTCCACCTTGGTCAACTGGAGAGGAAAGTGTTCGGTTTCCGAGGAGAGGTCGGACGGTCATACGACGTTAGAGGTTATGCAAGAGGGTTCGGTGTCGGACGAAGGGTCTGAGAACATCACAGGTGAAGTTGTAGTCTGTGTCCGTCAAGTCGTCCGTAGGCATGACAAGACTGAGGTTCGAGATAGGACCGGAGTAGAGTCCCGTGACCACCGGTAGTCTAGAATGTACACTAAGTGTGGTAGGGGAGTCAGTTAGACGGTTTATTCTACCCATCGGACTTCCGGTAGGGTCACCACCACGTCAGCGACGGGTACCACATATGATGAAACGGACGTCTACCCTTGGGACGTCGGTAATGTCAGGGTGAGTAACCTCCTCTACCGTTTTTACAACCGAGTCCACTCGTAGTTACACGGGGAAACGACTCTGAATGGATGGAGGTAGATAAGGGAAAAACTTATAACATCGAGGATAAATAAAAGGTTAATAAGAACATATGTCGAAATTCTCGTTAAAAAGTATTTATGACAAAAGTAGTACAAAGAAACTACGAATTTTTACATGTTACTGAGAAAATCGGGTGCAAAGAGTTTGACACCATACGTATAGAAACTCACTTTATGATATATAGAATGATCTTGGAGATATAATAAACTATCATTAAATTTTATAAAATAATTCTTTTTATATTATAAACTTATTATAAAATTCTATTCTGTCCTTGAAGTTTTTGTGAAAATTCGAATGATTCTGCCGGTGGGAATCCGTCTCCTATACAAATCAGAGAATACGGTAACCCTTACAAAACCATCTTTTCAACTCGTTCAAAGAACGGAATGTATGTATCGGTCGGAATGGAGGAACGGAGAGGGTTGTGAAATCGAAAAGAGGAGGAAGGTCCATTTTATCAGAAGAAACTTTAAAACGGTAGAGAGGACACAAGGTGGAGTAAAACGTAGATAATAGAAAGGATAATAAAAAATGTACGGACATAGTGTTCATATACCCGTAAGAAGGGCTGATTTAACATTTAACGACCTCCCGTTCTGATAGAATACACTGAAACACGTAGAGGTCTTTCGTGTCACCATCTATCTTCAATATTGTTTAGTAGATTACTTGTTTGAACTTTAAAACAGGTCCTCTCTCAAGTATACGATATTACAATGGAAAATGGATTAAAAATTTTATTCAAATCTTAAGTCTTTCTATACAAATAGAGGGAAAGTGGTGATAGGCGGTCGGTGGGTCAAGGGAAGGATCTCCTTATAGTTTAAACATTACCCTGTGTTACCTTCTTTTAATATATCGGAAAACTTCACTAAGTTCTATAAATCGAAGTGGTGTAGATATCTTAATGTTAGTCAAAACCTACAAGTCGAAATTCTTACTAAAACTCTTTAACCTAATATCAGGCTCCTCTTTCTAATTCTACCACTCTCCTGAGTTTGAGTGCAGTCTCTCCTCGACTATTTACAAATCGTACTTAATTATTCTGGTTTCCTCTCTATAAACCCATCTTTACTGATCCTTGGTCTAAAGTCGAGTTACATTTTTTTTCTCTTTTTTTTTTTGAAAGAGTCTCAAAAGATGGAAACTCTAAGTTATGGGATAATAGTGAGGTAGTGATTTACATACATTACTTCTTGTATGGTTCGTAGTCTAAAGACCCTGAAAAAGTACAAGAAAACTTATTTTTACGATAATAGCTGATCACCAAGTCTCTTCCACTACCGTGGGGCGAGGTCATGAGAACGGACCTTTTAGGGTACCTGCCTCCTCGGACCACCCGACGTCAGGTACCCCAGCGTCTCAGCCTGTGCTGACTCACTGAAGTGAAAGTGAAAAGTGAAAGTACATAACCTCCTCCTTTACCGTTGGGTGAGGTCACAAGAACGGACCTCTTAGGGTCCCTGCCCCCTCGGACCACCCGACGACAGAGACCCCAGCGTCTCTCAGCCTGTGCTGACTTCGTTGAATCGTCGTTGTCGTCGTCGTAACTGATCACCAATTAACACCATTACTATTCACAAGTATTGTTAGAACAAAGACTATAGAGAATTCCCGCAATTAATTACCCCCTTTTATACTAATAGTTAAGAGTACATCTCTCTCTCGGTTTATTTTTAGCATTTTATTTTAAAAAACACACTCTTATACTACTATAGTTCGGTCAAACCTACCAAAAGTACTCAAACCTTAACGGGGTATTATTGGTAGTCTTGGTAAAATTTTTCTTACTTAAAATTTTCACAACGTCAAAGTTTGATTCTGGTAATCGTGACACCAGAGGTTTTACGATACGAATGTGAAACTAACTCCGTATTTCCCCACAACGTATTTTATAAACCTCGTATTCTTCTTTCGTAGTTTTAAAAATAAACATAAAAGAATAGGAAATGTACAATAAAATAAATAAAAGATGTTAGATGTGTTTTCAAATCCTACATCCATGTAAATCTAGTATTTGTGTGTATGTGTACGTCTCTGTGTCTGTGTCCACGTGCGAATTTTACAAAATCACTTAATATATGTTACATACCTCTACTGACACGATTGGTCCATGAGGGGTGGGAGTTGATACAACGGTAGGAATTCAAAGAAGACATATCTTTAAAACTTGTAAAGTGATCTAGACTTTCTACCGACTAGTGGACTAACTCAAAACCATCCCTAGTCTTTGTGGTCACAAACTGTTATTTATGAACTCCCGAAGACGGTTGTATCCACTTTCCCTTCCCACCATTATACATAGTTCGTGGATGAGTTGTGGGTAATACACAGAGTAGAGTTACTGAGTAAAAGTAAATCCTTGTGTTTTCGGTTTCCTCTACAAGAGTGGAGACTGTACTTGGATCTGTAACTAGACTCCTGTCGATCTCTTGATAAATCTCAAACTAATTTGTTTGTGTGTAACTTGGAGTGAAAAGTCCTCTGGGACAGAACCCTCGACCTCTATCTCAACTTAGTATGAGTCTAGTATAGGATCTCTTTGAGTGGTAGAGTGACAGAATCTCTTCGAGTAAGATCACTTTTACGAGGTCTTTCGAGGAAAGATGTGAGGGGAGTTTCCTTAAAGACATAGGACGATACGATTTTAAAATTTACAAAAAGAGAAGGAAAGTATGTTTATATGAAGAAAGTAGAAACGAAAATAAATAAAGAGATAGAATGACGATGAAGATTATAACCGGTTTGACCCTCAGGACTTTTACTAATCTCTGAGTATATAAACATCGGGTGTCACGAGAAAAATAAACGAAAATCACTTTCAACTCGGGTGGGGATATAGAGGTGACCTCTAGGGTTCACTGTTACTTCTCTTACGTTAACTCTCACCTAGGAATGTCCCATAAGTTCCTGATGTCGTTCTCATTCATGAAAATAGAGATCAAGTCCAAGAGACATATATACACACACAGACACTATCTTCACCTTGTTTAAGAATCTGTGTCATTATTCTTAAACTCCTGTTGTTTTATATCTATTTGACGGAACAGTCACTTCCATACTCGAACATACGTGTGTACACGTACCTGTACCTACAATACAGTGTCATTACAAGATTAACATCTAGTAACTAAAAATGGGAACTTTTTAGATGTTTAAAGGATACTTCACGTTAACGTAAGACAAAGAAAGACATTCAAATTTCCTTGGAATAGTAACCGAACGTAAAATCGTCGGTACAGCCTACTTTTTATGTAAAGAAATTTGGATCCTTACTCCGAATAATCTTACTTTACGAGTGTCGAACCCTTGTCTTTGGTGGGTTTCTTTATAGTGGTGGAGGACCCTGGATGTAAATGAGTCGTATTACCGGATCAACTCCCTTAACGAACTTGATAAAGTTAATAAGGAAGACCCTCCGTCCTGACTATAATTTAAACGTATTTAATTTACGTACATTCTCCCATAGGGTAATATGCATTCAAGTAAATAATCGGAGGTGAAATTTTAGTAATAAACCGGGATAGAGAGAAAGAAACGAGTCTGGTCGTCGTTACTGTGTTTACGTTCTTCTCAGGGAACTGAACTTCTCTTCTGCCTAAGTGGTTACACTGAAACGTCCTACGTCGTTTCACATGTGGTTTTCGAGAGTGGACTTTCGGGTGGCGTCTTAGGTATGTCCAGACGGGTGGAGATGGGATTGATGGGGGACGGTGTACGTGTGGTTTAGAGACTCTCTTTCCTTCTCTTCTTTCAGGACTTCGTTTCAAACTAGATAAATATAAATACCCGTGTCCAAGGTAAGTACCGAAAATGGGGATACAGAACAAAGATGAGATGCCATCGACAGTACTTTGGTCGGATTCTTTTGTATTTGGACTACAGAAGACTTATCAATTCTAGGCGTAACTCGGGAACATCCAGAAAGATTAGCCCTTCAGAATTGCAAATACGTTTCTATTTCCGTCTATTCTAAGGGAGGGAACACTGGTAGGGGTGTTCAAAATGACTCATCACTTTTCGTGTCACTTTAATTTCGTCCGAAAAACTCGAGTCATGGTAGGTGGTTGGATATTGTATGGAAACAAGAGTAACCTTTTTTCCACGTCTTATTCATTTTGTCTGGAACCCCCGACTCTCAACTCCGATTCCCTCACTCGTTTACCAGGGTAAACTTCTTGATAGTGAGTTGAGATTTATTCATAATGGTTTAGAGGGTTTAATTTTTAAATTCTAAAAAATACACATTGTAGGATCTAAAGTTAAAACAGAAGATTAATTTACTTAAAATATTATGGTATGTAAGTTTCTTTGGACGGACACCCGGTCTTCATCGAAAAGTCAGTAGTCAAACATAGGAGAAGAACTTTTGAGGAGTAGGGATTAGTAGAGTTCGAGTCTTCACTCTGAACCTGTGAGACCTGTTCTTTCCCTGGGAGAAAAGAACATTTGTATATGACATAATGTCAAACATATCCTCTCGGATCGGAATCAACTACACGGGATTCCGATAATTATCCACTGATTAACAGGGTTATAAAGATATTGTGAGAATAAACAACTACAAAATAAACGAAGAGGAGATGGAGTCTACTTCCGACTAAGATAACTTATACATATAATACACATTCACAAACTTAAAAGTTGTACATTTTCATCTACAATTATCAAATGACCTGAGGATTGTAGTTGTTAACAAGATCATATATCGGTTTAAACCAAAAAAGTGGGGATGGATGAAGGGTGATATTTTAAAGTCTGTAGTATAATAGACTTAGTATTTATGAAGTCTTATATAGAAATTTTCCGTTTCTACAAATTTTTTATTCGTGCTGTAATGATCGTGTGTCTTTTAAAGGAATTATAGTTTAAAGGTGTTAACAGATTATTCATAAAAAAAAATTCAAACAAGGCTAAAACTAGATTTGTTCCGAGTATACAACTGATTGTATTAGTTATACTCCTCGGTCGATGCGAATTCATTTCTCAGAAGAACTAATCTTTTGTTTTTGAGACTCTATCTTTATTCGAACGGAACAAGATTATTGACTGTCTATAGGTCGTATCGATCCGTATAACCCCCATCATCAATCGCCCCTTCCTGTTCTCATCTTTCCCTTTCTGGTGAATTCCTTCCGATGACATCACTACGTCCGTTTTACTCTCGGACTGATCTTACAATCCTCATTTATACCTCTCTTCCTTCATGCAACTACTCACTCCCCTGCGATTACTGAGAGTCTAAAGACAAAACCTAATGACCTATAAATATTCTTATCTTTCAAACGGTTTTATTGTATAAATCATTCATCCTTTTCGGGAGACCTTGGGTTGGAGCCATCCGTTGGACCCATATATATATAAAAAAAGACAACGACTATAAGGTGTTCAAGAAACCTTCTCCGTCGACTTCTTTACGGAATAAATAACGGGAGGTCTCTGACCTGAAGTAACGTTCCTCAAGGTCTATAGATGAGCAGAGACCATCTATAAGAGTCGTCTCTCGGTATTCCGAGAATAATTAGGTCTAGAGATCATAAGTTACGTCGGGAAGTAGAGGAGGTTCGAATATCAGTATGTTTCGTTCTTTATATCTATGTTGTTAAAGGTAATTTATATGTCAATTCAGGGTCCAAAAGAATTTAATAAATAAAAATTAACTTCCTATTAATGTTATAACACAACCAAAGACGGTATATAGTCGTACCTAGTCGGTATCCATAAACGTAAAGAGATTATTACTCACTACAACTCGTAGAAAAGTACACAAATAATCGATAGACATATAGAAGAAACCGCCTTACGGGTAAATCCAGAAAATGGGTGATAAACTGATTCGTCAAACAAAAAGACCATAAATTATCATACTTGACGAGTAAACGATAATAAAAGAGGGTAAGACTCCCGACGGAAAAGTGAAACAAATATCAAAGGAAATGACACTTTTTCGAAAATTCAAATTAATTCAGTGTGCACAAATAAAAACAAAAATAAAGGTAATGAGATCCTCCACCCAGTATCTCCTAGAAGAACACTAAATACTTTATGTTACAAGACGGATACAAAAGGAGGTTCTCTAAATGTCAAAGACCAGAATGTAAATCCAGAAATTAGGTAAAACTCAAATAGAAACATATACCACAATCCTTCATAAGATTAAAGTAAGAAAAGGTACATTGACAGGTCAAAAGGGTCGTGGTGGATAACTTCTCTGATAGAAATTGGGTAACATGTAAGAAAAAAAAATTAATACATTAACCTCCTTTTAATAAAATATTATAAAACTACCCAAAACGGTATGTAGTTGTACTTAACCGGTATCAATACGTATACAGGGGGGATAGGATTTGAAAGAAGGGTGGAGGGAGGGGTGGGACAGGGAGACCCAACGGGATCTTGTGATCGAAATCCACGGGACNTAATGACTTAAGTCCGTTACTAATTTAAGAGGGCGACTACCTCTCCACGTCACCTTCTTACCTCACCACGATTTTCCTCTCCCCTCCGTCAGTTTTTTCAGTTACCAGTGAGATAAATATATATATATATATATATATATATATATATATATATATATATATATTGACAGAAAGATTTAAATTATTCGAAGTCGAAGTAGGTGGAGTAATCTTGACTGAGTTTACGTAATGACAAATATAATTGTAAGTTAACACATATACATGGTCTAAGGAATAGGTAAGTAGACGGATACCTATAGATTCAACGAAGGTACAGAATCGTTAACATTTATCACGACATTACTTGTAACCCCGTGTACACAGAGAAAGTTAAGACCAAAGGAGTCACCCTAACGACCAAGTATGCCGTCAAGATCAGAGTCAAAAAATTCCTTAGAGGTGTGACAAGAGGTATCACCAACATGGTCAAACGTAAGGGTGGTTGTCGCATTCACCCAAGAGAAAAGGGGTGTGGGAGAAGTCGTAAATAAAAAGTATCTGAGAAAAATTGAATTAAAAAAACTACTACCGGTAAGACTGACCGTAGTTTATTATGAGTAACACCAAAACTAAACGTAAAGAGATTATTACTCACTACAACTCATAGAAAAGTACACAAATAATCGGTAGACATACAGAGGAAACCTATTTCCAGACAAATCCAGAAAAGGGGTAAAAAACTAACTTAACAAACAAAAAGACCATAACTCGACGTACTCGACGAAAATATAAAATCTCTAATAAAAAAACAGTCAACAAAGTAAACGATAATAAAAGAGGGTAAGACTCCCGTCAGAAAAGTGGTACGTATATCAAAGGAAGTAACACGTTTTCGAAAATTCAAACTAATCCAGGGTAAAAAATGATAAAAATTTTTAAAGGTAAAGAGACCCTCAACCCAGTATCTCCTAGAACGACACTAATTACAGTCTCTCACAAGACGGATATAAAAGGAGATTCTATAAATATCAAAGACCAGAATGTAAATCTATAAATTAGGTAAAACTCAAATAAAAAGACATACCATAGTCTTTCACAAGATTAAAGTAAGAAAATGTGCATAAACTGGTTAAAAGGGTCGTGGTGAACTACTACCATAAAAGAGGTAACATATAAAAACGGAGGAAACAGTTTCTATTCTATAGGTTTTTTTTTTTTCCATTGTATACGTATCCAAGCACCTAAATAGTGATCTGCAAGATAAAATAAGGTAAATAAGATATAAAAACAGAAACACGATCATGGTATGAGAGGACTACTGACATCGAAACATCATATAAGACTTCAGTCCTTCCAACTAAAGAGGTGAAGGTAAGAAGAAAGTCTTCTAACAAAACCGATACGTTCCAGAAAACATAAAGGTATGTTTAACACTTTAATAAACAAGGTCAAGACACTTTTTATGGTAACCATCAAACTATCCCTAACGTAACTTAGATATCTAATGAAATACATCGTGTGAGTAAAAGTGACATAAATAAGAAGGTTAGGTGTTTGTATCATATAAAGGGGTATATGAAGACAGTAGAAAATAAAGAAAGTAGTTACAAAATACCAAAAGATAGATGTCCACAAAACAAAGGAATCCATTTAAATAAGTATTCATAAAATAAGAAAAGTAACGGTACCACTTACTTTATAAAAGATATTATTAGAGACTAAAAGGTAACAATCATTTATCTTTACGTTCCCCAAAGACACATAATTAAAATATAAGACACTGAAATGATATAAGTAACTAATCGAGATCTTTAAAAGACCACCGGAGAAAGAAGATACATCTCCTAGTACAGTAGATGTTTACCACTCACAGAATGAAGAAACAAAGGTTAGACCAAAGGAAAATAAAGAAAAAGTAGAGACAAACAAGACCGATCCTGAAGGTTTCGATACAACTTATTATCACCACTCTCACCCGTGGGAACAGAACAAGGACTAAAATCTCCTTTACGAAAGTTCGAAAACGGTAACTTTTATTGTAAAAAAACAACAACAACAAAAACGAACAAAACCCCCCCCAACAGTTTATACTGAAAATTAGACAACTCTACACAAGGAAGACACGGATGAAAGACCTCTCAAAAGTAGTATTTACCCACAAATTAAACCAGTTTCTGAAGGAGACACAGATAACCTTATTAGTATACGAAAAATAGAAAGTTAAACAATATGCCATATAGTGTAACCAAACACAAATGACTTCTTAGGAACTTACGGACCTTATTTCGGGTGAACCTAGTACTACATAGGAGAAAAATTATACAACAACCTAAGACAAACGATCTTAAAACAACTCCTAAACACGTAGATACATGTAGTCACTATAACCGAACATTGACAGAAAAAACATCATAGCAACAGACCAAAACCATAGTCTCACTACCACCGGAGTATCAAGTCTTCAAAAGGAAGGAAACGTTAAAAGACCTTCCTTTTGTTCAAAGTCGTCCTTTGTACAATCAAGAAGTTTAAAAACCATCTTAAGTGGTCACTTCGGTAGACCCGGACCCGAAAACAAACAATCTAGAAAAAATATCAAAACTAAAGGTACGAACACTAACCAGAGAAGCATAAAAGATAAAGAAGGACCAGGTAAATACCTTCCAATATGGAAAGAGACTTACACAGGAAAAGAAGGTTCAACCGGTAAAATAACCGTATATCAACTAGTATCATCAGAGATTACTAGTAAACATAAAGATACAACAAACAACATTAAAGAGGTAAAGGTAAAGATTGAAATAATTAAACTCAGAAGAGGAAAAAAAGAACTACTCAGACAGATTACTAAACAGATAAATAGAAGAGTTTTTTGGATGAAAATCAAAATAACTAGAAACGATATCAGAGGAGATAAAGAAAAAGTAAATAAAGACGATACAAAAAAAATTACTAAAGAAAGGAAGATACTTGAAACCTCCAAAAACCCCCCAAGAAAAAGATCAACGAAGTTCACATTCTAATCAAACAAATAAACTACAAAGAGAATAAAGAAGTCCATCCCAATATAACGATACTTGAAAGTAGAATCGTGACTAAAATTACTTAGGGTCTCCAAAACCCAACAGTACAAAAGTAATAGTAAACAAAGATCCGTATAAAACTAAAGACAAAACTAAAGAAGTCACTAGACAACCAATAAGTCTTCGGACAACAAATCGGACGTACACAAACACCAAAAAAAAATATTAAAGAAAGGACATCAACTATAGATTAGAATATCGTAACACTAGTCTTGTCTATGAACTTTACTATAGTTATAAAAAAAAAGTTAAATGGATCCGAAGTAAACACCAGGTCTTACACTATATAGGACCTCTTACAAGGTACACGTGAACTCTTTTACCACTTTAGGTAACAAAACCTCACGTTACGGGACATCTATAGTTGATACAGGTTGGCCAGATTACATAGTAAACTTCGAACAAAAAGGAACCACTAAAAGACAAACCTACTAGACAGGTAATTACACTATTTCATAATTACAGGGGGTGATAATAACACAATGACAGTGCAAAGGGGATTATCAACAATGGACAGGTCAAAGGGGTCGTCTTGATTAACTTCTCTGATAGAAACATGACAACATATAAAAACGGAGGAAATAGTATTTATTCAATATATGGACACGCACCCAAACAGAGACCTGAATGATGGAACAAGGTAACCAGATATAAAGACAAAAACAAGGTTATGGTATGACAAAACTCCTGACATTGAAAGAATATATCGGACTTCAGTCCTTCCAACAAAGGAGGTCGAGGTAAGAAGAAAGAGTTATAACGAAACCGATAAACCCCACAAAACACAAAGATATACTTAACACTCTAAAGAATAAGATCAAGACACTTTTTATGGTAATCGTTAAATTATGTCCAACGTAACTTAGACAACTAAAGTAAACCATCACATCAGTATAAGTATTATAACTAAAAAGGTTGTGTTCTTGTACCTTATAGAGAAACAGACAAATATAACATAAACTAAAGAAAATAGTCACAGAATGTCAACAGACATATATCGAGAAAACAGAGGAATCCATCCAAATAAGGATCCATAAAATAAGAAAAACAACGTTTTGCCCTAACTAAAGAATTAAAGAGAAAGACCGTAAAGTAACAATCAGATATCATTACGTTCAATAAAGACACATAACTAAAAAATATGACGATGAAACGATTTAAGTGACTAATTGAGATCATTAAAAGATTCTCATGGAAATCCCAAAAGATTCATATCATAGTACAACAGATGTTCGTCACTCTGAAAATTAAGAAAAAAGGGCTAGACCTAAGGGAAATACAGAAAAAGAAGAGACTAACGGTACCGATCTGAAGGTTTTAATACAACTTATTATAATCACTCTCACTCATGAGAACAGAATAAGGACTAGAATCTACCTTACGAAAGTCAAAAAGTGTTGACTCTTATTGTAAACGACACCCAAATAGTATATACCGGAAATAATACAAATCCATCAAAGAAAGACACAGGTAAAAACTTCTCAACAATAGTATTTACCCACAACTTACAACCTTTTTAGAAAAAGAAGAAGTTAACTCTAATAGTATACGCAAAATAGATAGTGAACAATTATACCACATAGTGTAACTGAATAAACACATATAACTTCTAAAGAACGTAGGGACAATATTTGGACTGAATTAGTACCGTATGTTAGAAAAATTTCACAACAACTTTAGACAAACAATCTTAAAACAAATTCTGAAAACGTAGATACAGGTAGTCACCATAACCGGACATTAGAAGAAAAAATACAAAACAAGACCAAAACCATAATCCCACTGTAACCGGAGTATCTTACTTAAACCTTCACAAGGAAGTAGACGTTCAAAAACCTTCTCAATATCCTCCTATACCTAATCGAGAAGAGATTTGTTCCACTTTTTTGTTGGGAGTCCTACCCTCTTTCATTATCGTTTACTTTGTTGACTGTTTCTAAATTAAAGTTTTAGAATTTCGTCGAGTATGTTTAGTTATGGTTTTTTTTTTTTTTTTGTCTCTTGGGTTAGTTATTCACCCGTTATCTGGATTCGTCTGTAAAGAGGTTTCTGTATATCTACCAATTATTTGTGTACTTTTCTACGAGTTGTAGTCGAATAATCTTTTTTTTTACACTTAGTTTTGATGTTACTCTATAGTGGAGTACGACGAGTCTTACTGGTAGATATTTTTTTAAATGTTTGTTATTTACGACCTCTCCCATACCTCTTTTCCCTTGGAAGAATGTGACAACCACCTTAACATTTAACTATGTCGGTGAAACGTCTTGTCATACCTCTAAGGAAATTTTTTATCCTTATTTTGGTGAAATACAACGTTGTAAAGGACATGATCCGCATATGGGACTCCTTTGGTTTTGACTTTCACTGTTTACATAGGGTTACAGTAACGTCGAGATAAATGTCATCGATCTTGTACCTTGGTTGGAGCTACAAGTAGTTATCTACTTATCTACATCTTCGACACAATGTTTCTATGTTACCTTATAATGAGTCGGTACTTTTCTTCGTGTAAACCCAGTCTGGATTACTCCACCTACTTGGATCTCGGATAATATGTCTCACTTCATTCAGTCTTTCTCTTTTTGTTTATAGTATATGATTGTGTATATATACTTCTTTCTACTATGACTACTTGGATAGATGTAGTCTCGTCGTCATCTCTGTATCTGTAGTTCTTACCCGAATACCTGTGCTGACCCCTCTCTTTCCTTTCCCAACCTCAATAACTCACTCATTGTACTTTCGTATGTAATGTTATACATTTTATGAGTCAGCTTAAAACGAAATACTTAGACCTTTGGTTTTGATCCCGAGTCATTGGTGGTTCTCCCTACCCTACCCTCTCTCTACCTTCTCTATAAGTTCACCCTCCCCTGTACCTATTTGGATACTTACTAAATACGACTACAAACAATCTTTGGTTGTGTTATGACATTTCTTTAATAGGAGGTTAATTTTTATTTATGTAAAAATTTTATCAACAATCGTAAACGGAATACATAACTCCACGAGGATACAATCCACGTATATGTAAATATTGACAATACAGAAGAAGATCCTAACTAGGGAACTAGTAATCCATCTAGAAAGAAACAGAGAAAATTACCAGAAATAGACTTTCGGACAAAATAGACTATACTAATAACGATGAGGGTGAAAGAAAACCAGAGATAAACGTACTTTATAGAAAAAGGTCTGGGAGTGAACGTCAGACATACACCGGGATCCAAGTTCCATCTAGAGAACATGTGTTGTAAATATTCCCAGAACAAACAAAAAAAAAATTAGTTAAACAGGTAAGAAAGACTGTGTGATCATTTCATTACGAGTTTCAAGAGCTTCAGTCTGAAGTTGTCATACACTTGGTACTTGAAGGTCTACAAGTTCGACCAAAATCTTTTCCGTCTCCTTGGTTTCTAGTTTAACGGTTGTAGGCAACCTAATAGTTTTTTCGTTCTCTCAGGGTCTTTGTGTAGATAAAGACGAAATAACTGATACGGTTTAGGAAACTGACACACCTAGTGGTGTTTCACACCCTTTAGAAATTTCTCTACCCTGATGGTCTGGTAGACTGGACGGAGAACTCTTTAGACATCCGTTCAGTCCTTCGTTGTCAATCTTGACCTGTACCTTACTGTCTGACCAAGGCTTATCCCTTTCCTCATGTAGCAAACATATAACAGTGGGATGAATAAATTGAATATACGTCTCATGTAGTACTCTTAGCAACCCGACCTACTTCGTGCTCGATCTGAGTTCTAAGGACCCTCTTTACAGTTATTGGAGTCTATACGTCTACTATGGTGGGAATACCGTCTTTCGTTTCTTCTTGATTTCTCCGAGAACCAATTTTACTTTCTCCTGTCACTTTTAAACCGAATTTCGAGTTGTAAGTCTTTTGATTTTTGTACCGTAGACCAGGGTAGTGAAGTACTGTTTATTTACCCATTTGTCACCTTTGTCACAGTCTAAAATAGAAAACCCAGAGATGTTAGTGACGTCTACCACTGACGTCGGTACTTTAATTTTCTGCGAATGAGGAACCTTCCTTGCAATACTGGTTGGATCTGTCGTATAATTTTTCATCTCTGTAATGAAACGGTTGTTTCCAGGCAGATCAGCTCCGATACCAAAAAGGTCATCAGTACATACTTACACTCTCACCCTGACAATTCTTTCGACTCACGGTTTCTTAGCTATGAAAACTTGACACCACAACCTCTTCTGAGAACTCTCAGGGAACCTGACCTTCTTCTAGGTTGATCAGGTAGGATTTCCTTTAGTCGGGACTTGCAAGTAACCTTCTTGACTACGACTTCGACTTTCAGGTTATGAAACCGGCGAACTACACTTTTTGACTGAGTAACTTTTTATTGGACTACGACTCTTTCTGACTTCCGCCCTCCTCTTCCCCTGTTGTCTCCTACTCTACCAACCTACCGTAGTGGATGAGTTACTGTACCCAAATACATTTGAGTACTAAACTCAACTCAACCACTACCTGTCCCTCCGCACCGTACGACGTCAGGTACCCCAACGGGTCTCAGTCTGTACTGACTGGCTGACTTGACTTGACAGGTGAGAAACAGAAAACCAACTTAGTAAATTGGGTAAATATAAATCCCATTAATAACTATTGACATTAAGGTAATGGTAAATGAATAACAAACCCCAACCAAAAATATTTGCAAAAGACAAAGGACAGATTTCTTTTAAGAAATCGTAAATAACTTCTTGACCAAACCACCACGACTTAAGATAGTCGAAAACGAACAGACATTTAGAAAGCTAAAAAGGAAGTTTAGACTTACTCTAGGAAAAACCCATTTCATTAGAACCAACATCCAAAAAGGGAAAGTAGTGAAATTTATATAGGACTGTAAGGAAAGACCGGACTTTTCAAAGACAACTTTCTGGTCGAAAAAGAATAGGGATACCACTAGTTGAACATACAATAAACAACGAAAAGGGAACGACCAAAATTATAAACAACACACACACACACACACACACACACACACACACACACACACAAATCAAACTAATTATACACAGAACCCATAAAGGAGGAACCCAAATATTTTTTACCCTGAGAGAACTGAAGAACTTGAACCCACCGATAAAGGAAGACTTTCAAACAACGACTTTGTACTTTTCTGACACCCTAAGAACCGGAGACCTCTTCTTAAGGTAGACCCCGGTCTCTGGTCCGAACTAGCGAGTCTCGAAAACACGTTATCTCAATATAATTTCATGTTTTCCCTAAGTCTTTCGAAGACTGTATCTCTAGTCTTCCACCGTCTTTCTCATGGGGGAACGATCACAATCGTTACCTCAATATGTGAGAGGTTAATCAATAATGTTACTTAGTTTTATTACAGACCTCCAACATTTCTGGAGTGATCTGGATGAGGGTATTAAATGTAAAATTCTATTGTCCTCATCGGTCTTCCAAAAAAGGTCTCTGACAGGAGTTCGTCCTATGTAATAACAATATATTCGGATTCCTTACATCTCCCCTTTTTTTTTTTCAAACAGGAAAGAAGGAGGAACTCTTAAGGTCTGGGGAGAGAGGAACCCCTGTGGACCTGAAGAATAGTTGGACGGATCCTTTACTGAGAGAATAAGGGGGAAAAGAAAGTCCTCTTAATACAACGGTCCCCTTTCCCTACAGTAAAAGTAAGGTATTGATGAAGGACGACAACTCCCCGTACCAGGGATTTAACAACTCCGTTGTATAAGAGGATTGGGAGTATAACTCCCAGAGACTAGGTCCCCTGGGTTCATTATCAACCTCCTCCGACACCGTGAGTATCCTCGAACCTGTTGGTGAACATTGAATTTTCAGAAGTACTCTGATCTTTGTTTAGGTTAGTGTTTCAATACCTACGACCCTCGTTTGTCGTTTTTGTCTTGTTAGTCTTAATAACATTAATTCTATCAAAAGGTGGTACCCCTTGATCAACTGCAGAGGGTTTCACTCCGTCAACTCCGAAGTCCTTATAGGTATCGGAGTTAGTAGAACAAGTATACAAATCATTTTACTCATCGTAATCACCCAAACCTTCTAGGAGACCTCTTCCTTAACCGTCGGGTGAGGTCGTAAGAACGGACCTTTTAGGGTACCTGTCTCCTCGGACCGTCCGACGTCAGGTGCCCCAGCGTCTCTCAGCCTGTACTGACTCGCTGAAGTGAAAGTGAAAGTCACGAGTATAGTCCATATATACATGTCGTAACCCATACTTATTACCGTGTTCAAGGAGGAACACGTCGATAGTCTTATAGATTTCGGTTAGACAAAACATTCTGGTGGAAAGATTAAACACGAACAAGCCGTAATTCTCGACGTTATCCAAAACTCTTAGAACATTACGGACAACTCATTTTAATCAGTTTGGTAGGTGAACATCGTATTGTAGACATCAAGGGTCTCTCCTTTGTTTATGACCTCGGTTTATTATGTCTGGAACGGGTGACTCAAAATTCCACACCATTTAATCGTCCGAAAAAAGGCTTCGAGACTTTTATATTTCGGCACTCATTTTCGATCTGGATCCCACGTAGAGGGATAGGTTGGTCCCCTTCGGTACGGGCATCCATTCTCGGTACATAGGTCATCCAGGGTAGACCTCGTTTGGTCATACTGTCTATAGGTCAGGGTTAGTCACGGCCCGGTCTGTTTCCCTCCTGGACGTAACCCCACCCTTTTGTACCCTTACTAACATATAAAGGACTCCATCTTTAGGGTTCACAATGGTTTATAATATTAACTCAACAACTGATTGAAGACCCCTACCGAGATAGATAAGGGTCGTATATCTCCGTCATCTATAATCTGCAGGAAAAAGTCCTCAATTGGTATATTGGGGTAGGGTATAAACTATTTGCAGTCTATTTTTTGGTAATTTAGATCTGGGTAAATGGAATACACATCACTTTATCAGTAATTTGACTCTGTTACATATTGGTTTTGATTTTCAGTGTAATACAGGTATTAATTTCATGTTTCACAACGTGGTCAGGTAGTATCCCAACAATCTACAGTAGTCAAATTCTTCTCCGTAGAGACGTTAACAACAACTTCCATAAACTTCTGAACCTCTTTCAGAAAAGGAACTTCACCTCTACAGGTGGTACCCTTCGGAAGGTGACTACTTCTCCTCTCGTGAGACGTCTGGGTCGTCAATCTGGTTAACACCTTACGTCGTATCCTCACTCGGGTCCTGTCCTTCCGTAACAGAACTCCTAGTTTGCCGTCTGAGTCCTAAAAACCTAAGTCGTCATCATCCGTGTGTATCTAATAGTCCGGGTAGACTTTTTATGGTTCAGTCTCGTATCTTTCATGTCTGTATTTTACTGTGGTGAATCAAGACCAGTCAAAAATTGAGCTCACACTACACGTGTGTTTAGTTAAGGACCGTGAAACTGTCGACATCCTCTTCGTTCTTATTGGACCATTCCCGGGAGGGTCTCCCCGACCTCCCCAACCGGGGGTCTAGGGTTACAAAAGTAGTCCTGGAGTCAAGGACCGAGTTTATCTCCGAACGAACTGAGTCTCCGACACAGTCCTCAGTAGAGGGTCTAAAGAAAATTACGGATAACTTTTCGACTCTCGACTCAATGTATTGATCAATTAAGGTTCCGAGGTCCCAGATATTGTTACAGATTCGTATTCTTTCCGGAAGGTATTTATGTAAGTTTCCCCCTGTCAGGGAGGAAAATCCCCCGTCAAACTCGGGAGTAATTTCGATACACATCTTGAAATTAGGTCAACAGGACGCAGAGAACTCAATTAGACACGTCCACAGAAAACTATTACAGTAATCGGAAAAGTTGGAAAGGACTCCTAACCCCAGAGGTCCTTGTCACATTCACTATAAGATAAGGATCTCGAAATCTATGGGGTACTCAATGTCGTCGAAATTTCCACCTCGGTAACAGTGAGACTTCCGAGGCACCGTCGGGTTTGGATACCTATTAAAGTACCTAATTTTAGAAATATTGGAGGAATCGGACAAGCGATACTGTCCCTTTCCGGAGTTAGGTATGTTATTTTCGTAGGTGCGTTTGAACATTCGTTCTTATAGGTAATCGAAAACCGTATACTCAGTTTAGTTAAAGGGTCAGGAGAGGTCCTATAAAAGGAGAAGCAACATTGGGTCTAAAACGATCGAAAGGTCAGAAACCCAATAAAAAGACTGTTTGGAGTGTGGAAAATTATTATAAGAAATTTCAAAAGTAATGTAAAAATGGTAGTTTGTTTCCTCTTCGGTAGACCATTCATGAGAGACGTGGGTTTACTTTTGAGACCACATCTGGGAATTCTTAAAAGGTAACTCGTAAAAGTCTTTAATAATTAGCAGGTAGAAGGTTGACATTGGTAAAAATGGTCATTAAAAACGAGAAGAAAAGAGTATAGAAAGATTAAAAAGGAGTCATATAACACCAAAGAGGACAAGGTGTCCTGGACAGATCTGATTTCGGTAGACATCACTTCCCCAAAACATCTACGTCGAAAAGACCGAACTGTCAGTGGGTCGACTAATGGAAGACGATGAAATGAGGGTAAGGACAAGACGGGAAACGTTACGTATTGTCGATGAAGAAACCCTGTTATATATCGTCAATTTTCTGAGAACTAGAGAGACTTTACAAATAATCCAAGAGGACAACGACAAAATTTGACAGAAAGAAAGGTATAACGTCGTACTCGTACATTTCAGATTATTCGTATGAATTTTAGTCACATCTATAAATGAACGACGGGAAACGAATTGAGATCTCGAGTCCAGTCTCGGTATTCGAGGCGATTGACTCGGGACCAAGGGAGCCCCTCTCTAAAACGAAGATTTTGGACAAGTCGTCAGTGGTACCAAATTGGACGAAATGTGAAAGGTAGGGTTTGTTTTCTTGACGATAGACATTTATAAAGGTACAGTCCCAACCGATTACCCCGTAGGTAATCTAGAAGGGTTTGACGTATCAAATTTCAATCTTTAGCCCTTGTTAGTACTAGTCCACAAAGTAAAAGGAAGAGTCCTTCCTTTCACCGTCCTAAGTTTAAAGGTGTTTGAAATTCGAATCAATGACCAGGAAGATTGTTGTTACTGACTATAAATTCTTCGGATGACAGACAGTAGATTTATAATTGGAATCTTAAATTCTAAGGTGAGTGTAGTACTCTCCAGTCATGTCACTCCATAGTAGGTAATTAATAAAAATTTCGAAGTCCACAATTATTTCGGTAACGGGGTTAATGAGAATCTATCACCCCGGTGCGCGTACTTAAATGTAGATTAAGAGACGAATCTATTCCTTATCCAACGACCACTCCGGGAGCCCCAACACAGTTTTGAAGATTCCGGTATGGGAAAGAAAGTCACTGTTTAATTTAAGAGTGGGCCACCCGTTCGAGTTTCGAACGTCCTCTCGTCAGACTTCTTGGAATTTTCGGAAAACTCATAGACTTCTGGTTTGGTCAAATAGCCAAACCCGGACGACTCAAAGTCGATACTTTGACTTTCACTTTCACTTCGGCGACTCAGAACAGACTGAGAAACGTTGGGGTACCTGACATCGGGTGGTCCGAGGAGGCAGGTACCCTAAGAGGTCCGTTCTTATGACCTCACCCAACGGTAGTCGACATTCAAATATATTTCCGGTCCGTTCAAGGGGTATTGGACCTTAGGTTTACACTGTCATCGGGCACTAAGGGGTTTAAGGAGAGTCAACGGAATTTGAGTATCCATCCTCTACTAAATCATATTCAAATTAAGAGAGTCCCGGATATCGGGATCAAGGAAGACTATACTAATCCACGTCTATAGATTGTCTAACAACTGTTTCGACTCGGAAAAGAGAACTACGGAACATTGGCGTCGGACGGTCTTTCAAATTCTTTAGACTCCGACCACTTTTTCGAAGGAGTCTCTAGTTTAACGGTTGTAGGCGACCTAGTACCTTTTTCGTTCTCTCAAGGTCTTTTGTAGATAAAGACGAAATAACTGATACGGTTTCGGAAACTAACACACCTAGTGTTATTTGACACCTTTTAAGACTTTCTCTACCCTTATGGTCTGGTAGATCGGACGGAGAACTCTTTAGACATACGTCCAGTCCTTCGTTGTCAATCTTGACCTTTTACCTTGTTGTCTGACCAAGGTTTATCCTTTTCCTCATGTAGTTCCGACATATAACAGTGGGACGAATAAATTGAAGATACGGATCATGTAGTACTCTTTGCGACCTGACCTTCTTTGAGTTCGACCCTAGTTCTAACGACCCTTTTTATAGTTATTGGAGTCTATACGTCTACTGTAGTGGGAATACCGTCTTTCACTTCTCCTCGATTTTTCGGAGAACTACTTTCACTTTCACCTCTCACTTTTTCAACCGAATTTCGAGTTATAAGTCTTTTGCTTCTAGTACCGTAGACCAGGGTAGTGAAGTACCCTTTATCTACCCCTTTGTCACCTTTGTCACAGTCTGAAATAAAAAAAATCCGAGGTTTTAGTGACGTCTACCACTGACGTCAGTACTTTAATTTTCTACGAATGAGGAACCTGCTTTTCAATACTGGTTGGATCTATCATATAAGTTTTCGTCTCTGTGATGAAACGGCTGATTCCAGGCAGATCAGTTCCGATACCAAAAAGGACACCAGTACATACCTACACTCTCAACCTGACATTTCTTCCGACTCGCGGTTTCTTAACTACCAAAACTTGACACCACAACCTCTTCTGAGAACTCTCAGGGAACCTGACGTTCCTCTAGGTTGGTCAGGTAAGACTTCCTTTAGGGACCCTAAAGAAACCTTCCTTACTACGATTTCGACTTTAAGGTCATGAAACCGGTGGAGTACGCTTCTCAACTGAGTAACCTTTTCTGAGACCACGGAGCTCCCTAACCCCCGTCCTCCTCTTCCCCTGCTGTCTCCTACTCTACCGACCTACCGTAGTGACTGAGCTACCTGCACTCAGACTCACTTGAGGCCCTCTACCACTACCTGTCCCTCCGGACCGTACGACGCTAAGTACCCCGACGTTTCTCAGTCTGTGCTGACTCGCTGACTTGACTTGACTTGACAGAGTCGTGTCTCGCTTTATAGTAGATGTATAACATTGTGGTGGTGAAGTCTCGATAATTTCAAAACATCTAGGACACTGTTTGAAACAGGTTTATTCACTCCTGACAGTGCTTTAGGGACCCCGTTTTGATAGGTCCAATTGACTCTTCAACCGACACATCCCAGGAGTCTCCGTTTATCTTTAACTGAAAGGAGACGGTTTCCGTGACTTATCTTCTGTAGAAAGTTTAGTTAATGACTCTTTATAAACCGAGAAAGGTCTTAAAGTCTGTTATCTCATATTCCTAATCCGTGGTACTCCACATTTCCTTGACGACGACGACGACGATCCAGTGAAGTCAGCACAGGCTGAGATAGGTTGCGGTATCTACCGTCGGGTGGTCTTCGGGGGTAGGGACCCTAAGAGGTCCGTTCTTGTGACCTCACTCAACGGTAAAGGAAGAGGTTACGTACTTTCACTTTCACTTCAGCGAGTCAGCACAGTCTGAGAATCGCTGGTGCACCTGACGTCGGATGTCCGAGGAGATGGGTACCCTAAAAGGTCCGTTCTCATGACCTCACCTAACGGTAACGGAAGAGAACATTTCCCTGATGTCGGAATAAATAATAAGAATTTAGAACTTGATCAAGGTAAATGGTAAACTAAAGAAATATGGCTTTTATCTTCACAACGTACTTGACAATGTCCCTTAATTATCGGGGACGACGAAATTTAAGAGTTACTACCCAAAATTGGGAAAGAATTGGAGCCTAAAGTCACCTATGACGAATACACTTTATTCGCACCCAGAAACTCGAACTGTCGATGTCCTTATAGTAAAACACCAGCTCGGTGTCTAAAAGGTAGTCGGGTATTAGATCCTGAATGTAAAACAAGTTAATTTCCCTCTCTTTCCCTTCCGAGGTATAAGTACTTTTGTCTCCGTACATGGAACGAGTCATATAGGGAGGGGTTTTCCCGACTACCTCTAAGACCGTGTTAGTCTTTGAGTATACTTTTATCGTGTCTCAGGGTCAGTGTTGAATGTCTTCTTGACTTCACTATGGAAAAAACGAATATGTCTATCAGGGTAATGTCTTCGTCTAACCCTTCTTTCACCCGGTCCCCGAAGTCATTCGTGTCCCATTCAACGGGGTTACAGATTTTCCTTTAGTTGCCTAACCGGAGGGTGTCAATAATTATGGGTCCCAAGGAGTCCACATTAATCCTGCCCTCGAACACACCCCTGGGGACCCATGAAAGTCAGGACCAACAGAACTCTCAGGCTGGGGACTTTGGATGCGGAGACCCCCTTCAGAGAGAAGGTCACACCAGGAAACGTCTGTCCTGTACCTCGGCCCCCGTCGAATCTACGGACTCCCGTTAGGGTGAACTCCACGGGGGAGGACAGGTCTCATTATCGTTCGGGTAGGAAAAGCTGGACCCAGGAAGACCCGTAAAAAGAGTCCGAAAAATTCTTACCAAGAGTATCGTTAACTCTCCCGAAGGTGGACAAGGAAACAGAAAAAGACGGAAAGAAAGAAAAGGAGTATAAGGGATGGTATTATCTGACAGACTCGGTCAACATTGTCTAATAGATTTCTGACTAAACCAGGTATGCGGGTAAAATTATCGAATACCACCTATAGACCTCGACTGACTCACTCTTTAGATAGAAAATTCTAGTGAAAAGGACGAAATGAAGGCCCTAGTTAGAGTCACTTAGACACTTCCCGAAGAAAGTCAGATAGATCCTTAAATGGTCCTCGAAGGAAGAGGATGATTAGATACAAACGGTTACACCTGACAATCCAGGTACTTAGTTCCGTTTAATCTTCCCCAGTTTCTCCTCTACCGTTCTCACTTGTAGTTGTAAGATCCTTGGTCGCTTGATTTTACCTAATCTTACCCACTTAAATTGAGTCTACTGGTGATATAGATGATGACACCCGTCCTTAGGAAATCTTCTTTACCTCATCGGTAGTACCAGTTGTTTTGTCAGGCTTTACGTCATGAAACTACGTTGAGTTTTCGCTGTCTTACTTGAGACAAGTAACGGGTCCTTTTGATAAGTCATAGTGTCATTAGATTCAGATACGAGGTTGGTCATTGTGACTTCTTTGACTTCTACTTACCAAGATACTTCTGGATGTTCTGGAAAATCTTGATTGTGGGTTCTTTCTACAGGAAAAGTAATATCTCCTGACCTTACGTTTTCATCCTACATTTCTTTGTGGACCTCATTGTCCGTTTAAACCGGAACCTCATACTTTACTTCGTCCCGTTTCCGATTATCTCAAAACGGTTCTCTTGTGTGACCAGTATCGTTTGTGGGAGAAGGTTGTCGTGTTCTCTTCTGAGATGTGTACCTGTGGTGGTCTATCAGTTGTGGCTTTAGACTAACTAATATAAGAAACGTCGGTTTCTGGTTCTTCGAGATATGTCAGACGTTTTGTTCTTATCCTCGATTGACATCGAGTCTAGTACTTGAGGAATAACGGTTTAAGTCTGAATTTAACTTCTTTCATCCCTTTTGGTGATCTGGTAAGTCCATACTGGATTTAGTTTAGGGAATACTAATATGTCATCTTCACTCTTTATCTAAATTCCGTGATCTAGCGTATCTGTCTGACGGACTACTTGATACCTGCCTTCAAGTACTGTAACATGTCCTCAGTCCCTAGTTCTGGTAGGAGTACCTTTTCTTTACGTTTTTTAGTTTTACCGACGAATCCTCCGGAATGTTTATCGACTCTTTTCTTCTCTTCGGTTTTCGTTTCCTCTTTTCCTTTCTATGTGAGTAAACCTACGTCTCAAGGTTTCTCATCGTTCCTCTCTATTCTTTCGGAAGGAGTCACCAGTCACGTTTCTTTATCTCCTTTTGTTGTCTTACCCTTTCTGATCTCTAGAGAAGTTCTTTTAATCTATGGTTCTCTTGCAAGGTACATTTCTACTCGAGTTATTTTCTGTCTTTACCACACCTGGATTGTCTTCGTCTTCTATAACTCTTCTCCACCGTTCTTATGTGTCTTCTTGACATGTTTTTTCTAGAAGTGCTGGTTCTATTAGTGCTACCACACTAGTGAGTGGATCTCGTTCTGTAGGACCTTACACTTCAGTTCACCCGGAATCTTTCGTAGTGATGCTAGTTTTGATCACCTCCATTACCTTAAGGTCAACTCGATAAAGTTTAGGACTTTCTACTACGACACTTTGACGACGTGAGTTATACAGTCGTTCAAACCTTTTGAGCCGTCACCGGTGTCCTGACCTTTTCCAGTCAAAAGTAAGGTTAAGGTTTCTTTCCGTTACGCTTTCTCACAAGTTTGATGGCGTGTTAACGTGAGTAGAGTGTACGATCATTTCATTACGAGTTTTAAGAGGTTCAGTCCGAAGTCGTTATGTACTTACCACTTGAAGGACTACAAGTTCGACCAAAATCTTTTCCGTTTCCTTTGTCTCTAGTTTAACGGTTGCAGACGACCTAGTAACTTTTTCGTTCTCTCAAGGTCTTTTTGTAGATAAAGACGAAATAACTGATACGGTTTCGGAAACTGACACACCTAGTGTTATTTGACACCTTTTGAGACTTTCTCTACCCTTATGGTCTGGTGGACTGGATGGAGAACTCTTTGGACATACCTCTAGTCCTTCGTTGTCAATCTTGACCTGTACCTTGTTGTCTGACCAAGGTTTATCCTTTTCCTCATGCAGTTCCGACATATAACAGTGGGACGAATAAATTGAAGATACGTCTCATGTAGTACTCTTTGCGACCCGACCCTCTTCGTGTTTGACCTTAGTTCTAACGGCCCTCTTTATAGTTATTGGAGTCTATACGTCTACTGTGGTCGGAATACCGTCTTTTACTTCTCCTCGATTTTTCGGAGAACTACTTTCACTTTCTCCTCTCAGTTTTTCAACCGAATTTCGAGTTGTAAGTCTTTTACTTCTAGTACCGTAGACCAGGGTAGTGAAGTACCCTTTATCTACCCCTTTGACCTTTGTCACAGTCTGAAATAAAAGAACTCGACGTTTTAGTGACGTCTACCACTAACGTCGGTACTTTAATTTTCTACGAAATAGGGACCTTCCTTTAAATACTGTTTGGATATGTCGTATAATTTTTCGTCTCTGTAATGAAACGGTTGTTTCCAGGTAGATCACTTACGATACCAAAACTCTCACCAGTACATACTTACACTCTCAACCTGACACTTCTTTCGACTCACGACTTCTTAACCACGAAAACTTGACACCATAACGTCTTCTGAGAACTCTCAGGGAACCTGACGTTCCTCTAGGTTGGTCAGGCAAGACTTCCTCTATTGAGAACCCACAAGAAACCTTCCTAACTACAACTTCGACTTTGAGGTTATGAAACCGATGGAGTACACTTCTAAATTGAGTTACCTTTTCTGAGACTACGACCCTCCCTAACCCTCGTCCTCCCCTTCCCGTGCTGTCTCCTACTTTACCGACCTACCGTAGTGACCGAACTACCTGTACTCAAACCCATCTGAGGTCCTCAACCACTACCTGTCCCTCTGGACCGCACGACGCTAATTACCCCAGCGTTTATCAGTCTGTACTGAGTCGCTGACTTGACTTGACTTGACTTCCCGAATTGCGCACGAACGACTCAGGAAGTTCTTATGTAGACTGTCTTACTGAGACTAGGGTAGAAGGAAATCGGCACAATATCAGGGTTAGACAAAGAAATCAACCCTAGCAGACTAAGGGTTACCTCTCCCCCCGACAGAGTAGGAGGGAGAAGGGATGACTAAGTAATGGTTCGGAAAGTAGAGGTATTCGTTGGTGAAAAAGGTTTTGAGCTGAAAAACTCAACCCTCAGTCACAAACAGGGTTCTATATGTAGTGTAGGAAGGTTCATTCCAGTATTTCGTCCCATTGTGGAAATTTTAGAGATTATATAAAAAGGCCCATAAGATTTATCAGAGGGTCTAGGAGGAGCTAAGAAACATAAAGAACTATTCTTTTCCCGAATAATTGAGTCTTTCTGACTAATAAAGAAGGTCATACACGAAGTATTTCCCCGTTGTCGACAAGGAACCGGAAGGACCGAAAAGACGTGTATACTTGGGTCTCTATCTAACCTCTTTGGACGAAATGAAATAGAGAAACGGAGGACAGGAGGTAGAGTAGAGAATGAAGTCACCAGACTCAAAGATAACTTTGGTCTTGTCAGACTCCAGCATGTCTCTGGCCTAAACAAACCTGGAGATGAACCCGTCAAACTTGGAGTGAAACCCAAAAATGCCTCTGGTTCCGTTGAGAAGAACCCCCCGCCCCACAAGAGACTGAAGGTCAAACGGATCAAACCTCGGGGCCCATACCCCCGTTTCCTCCTCCTGTCCTCTCTCGACTTCCACAGTGTGGCTTTAGATATAGGAATCCTGTTTTCAGATCGTATAAAGTATCTCTCTTTTCCTGTTGTGTATACGAAGAAGATGGGTAAAAGGAACAAACGATGTCTAGGCCAGATTAAAATTTTGTCATAATATGAATTCTCTGGGAGGTTGACCGGTAAGAAGTGGTAGGAGACCACCCATGGTGTCGGTACGTCATAGTGTATCCTTCTGGTACACACAGAAGAAATTCGAGACCCCTAGTTTAGATAGGGTCAAAAAGGTCTATGTAAAGTTTCCTCACTCCGACCTTAACAATCCAGGGTAGAAATTCTTTCTTTTTTGCCCTGGTCGTGGTAGAAAGATGACGAGATGAAAGGGACGAGATCAACCCCCACATCTGTCTGAAATGTGGTTTCGAAAAGAAAGGACCAGTCTGAATCAGACAGGGAATGGCTGCGTCCACGGTATGAGTGGGAGGGCCAAGATGGTGGCTCTGCCCCACCCCTACGTGGTCCCCATCTGGACTACCGTAGGGACTGACTGCAGGTAGAAGAGTGGTAATTTTGGAACGAACGGAGACTACGGTGGGTCCCACGTTAGTCTTAATGGAAGGTCTTACGGAGGGTCCGATTCTCACGACCCCCTTTGTTTGTAAACAGTGTACTCACGGACACGTGTTAGGACTCATATAAGGACTGGTGTTATTCTGGTCATGTTTGTATTTTGACTCTACAAGGAAGGTTCACAGTGGTGTGGTCATATTCTCGGAGGAGACCAGGTGATTCTCGGTCGCAATGGTTTCCTCTTTTTGGGTAACATCAAGGTTAGACTCATTGGAAATTGGAGTCTCTACGAGAACATCGATCTCGGGGTAGATTAAAGACTTGAAAACTAAGGATCACTCCGATCCGTGAAGGACTGAAGGTTCAAACCCTGGATTCAGTATCATGTGTCATTGTCGTATCTAGTGTTCAGGGAACTTTCAGATACTAGACTGTCTAATCCAATCATGAAGATTAAGGGTTCCTCAATACTTTACCAGTTTCTCTGGTTTTTTAGACTGGTTCTTTCCTCTCAAGTTAGGTGTGCGAAACGGGTAAAGACCAGTCAGGGGTTTCCTCTGTAACCCACGGAGAACCGTAACCGTCCAGCCATATTTGTGGACTGTCCAAAGACGGTATTCGGCAAACTCCAGTGACTCCTTGGAGTCTCGTCCCGAGGAGTGAAGGAAGTATGTCCCACCCAGTAAGTAAATGTATTCGTGTGACATCTCAATCATTTCATGTCGTTTTTTGCACAAGCGATGCTCTTGTTTCTTGATCTCGAGGTTCGTAGGAATGGAACAGGACTTCTTAGGGTCTGCTCGGGGGTTCTACTTTCCAAAAACGACTTGGTACTTTTTTGCGACCCTAAGAAACGGAGGACTCCTCTTCTTAAGTTAGGTCCCAGTCTCTGTTTCGAACTAGTGAGTCTGGAAAACACTTTATCTCAAAATAATTTCATATTTTACCTATCTCTTTCGAAGACTGTCTGTAGTCTTCCCCCCGTCTTTCTCATGGGAGAACGATCACAATAGTTACCTCAATATATAGAGGTTAATCAATAATGTCACTTAGTTTTCTTACAGACCTCCAACATTTCTGGAGTGATCTGAATGAGGATATTAAATGTAAAATTCTATTGTCCTAATCGGTCTTCCAAAAAAGGTCTCTGACAGGAGTTCGTCCTATGTAATAACAATATATTAGGATTCCTTACATCTCCCCTTTTTTTTCAAACAGGAAAGAAGGAGGAACTCTCAAGGTCTGGGGAGAGAGGGTCCCCTGTGGACCTGAAGAATAGTTGGACGGATCCTTTACTGAGAGAGTGAAGAGGTAAAACCTTTTCGAAAATTGACAATAGAGGAGTTTATAAAAGAGTACGGGAAAGGAAAACAGAACATGAAGACCCTACGGATATTAAGTTTAAAACCCCGTGAATTGTAACAGGGTCTCCAGAGACTCTACCACAGTAAAGAAAAAGAAGAAAAAATAAAAAAAGGTGAGACGAAATAAATAAAGGTAGTAAGATAGAAGGTCGAGTGAATAGGTAAGAAGACGGAGTCAATGGGATGAGAACAAAGGAAGGTCTCACAAAAATTAGAGTCAAAAACATAACAAGTAACGACTAACTGACAAGAAACAAAGAAGATTCAGGAACAATTTGTAAAGAGCGTAGAAGAGTTACGTACATATCAGAGAAATAGATATAGAGGTAAAACAAAAGTTCTAAAACCTAGTAGAAATGATACTCATAAGACTTAAGAAAAAGTACATCTTAAGGATTGAGGAGTAGAAAACAAGTCAAAGTACCCAAAAATAGTATAAGTAAGCGGACGACCTACAAAGAGACGAAAAATAAAACAAATCAAACGACACAAACCCCAGAAGAAAGACGTCCGACGTTCCAGTATCAAGGAGAATTGACATCTCAGACGAAGGACACCCACCCCAACCCGGTTACCGAATACTTCCAAAGGACCAACTCCTTTGAACACAGACACAAGACTACTTACTTCGACCTAGAGCACAGAGACCTTCCGTCACGGCATGGGTCATCGTTCTATACCCCACAGATACCCAAACCATACCGCAACCCGTCGGACAGACAATTACAAGTTCCAACACAAGGACAAGACTACCTCCTAATCGTACCCTACAGAACGTGACCTCGAACGACCGAGAACTCACCTCGAAACAGAGAGACATCGACACCTCCGAAAACCCACGTGAGAGTGAATAATTACAAGGGACCCCAGTCCTAAAGATACTACCAGGTTGTAAGACCTCTACACGAAGGACGGTGACCCAAAGTCAGTGGTGGAAAATGTCATCGTAGTTCTGAACAGGTGGGTGTTGTACCTTCTATTTTGGGGATCAAATTACCACTTCGTTGAGAGGTGTCGGTCCTTGTGGGTTTTTCGAAGTGTCAATATATCACTTCTCTTCTTCCTCCTTCCCTTTTCTGCATTCGTCTTCCTCTTTTCCCTCGTAGTTTTTTCTTCTCTCGTTAGTTCTGGTATTAGTTTAGGGATTCACTTTTACTTATGATTTTTAACGTGAGAATTTCTAGGTTTTAACCATTGTTTTCAAGTTTTTCGTTTTTAATTTTCGGATCTTATTTGCGATCTGAGAGTTTTCATGTTATGTTTTTTTTTTTTTTTTTTGTGGTTTTAATTTTTATCCTTTAAATAAATTGTTTATTCTAAAAAATTCTTTCTATTTTCATCCGATACTTTTTCTCTTCAATTTCCTCATTATTGGTATTATCCTACCATACTCCTTTATTTCTTTTTCTTCTCCCCTTCTCCTCCCTTCCCTTTCCCTTTCCTTTACTTATTTTTAAATTTGTTTGAAATTTTATTAATTTAAATTTTTTCACGTGGACACACACTAAGTACAGTTACATACCGTTTTTTGTGATGTTATAACATTTCTTTAACAGGAGTTTAATTTTATTTAACTAATGAATATTTTATTATATATATATAAAAGTAAAATCTCCTACACCATCCTATATATACCACAATCAATTTACTTACATCCAGACAAAGGACAAAAGGAGGATATCAGTACAATGGATGAGACTTCCAAGAGGTCATATAGATCTTTACAGAGACCTCGAGAAGATCCGTCATACCTCAGTCAAGTCACAGTCTATAAGGGAACAAGACCGAACATGAACAAGACTTTCAGATGTCAAAGGGGAGTTTACGTCAGAGTCAAATTGACGTTCTAAATTAGACAATGTGGACGGTAAAGACCCCGTCAAGGGGGAACAAATGAAACGAATCCAACCGGAGTAGACCAACATTCAGACAGAAGTCACAGACTAGAGGTGATACTGTGTTTCCTCGTTTTCACCGAAGAATCAAACCCGAGTGAAGGAGTCAACACGACACCCTTCCCTCCCTGTGACGTTTGTTTGGCGACCACACACCCCCCTCATGAACGTCGTCTACCTGGTGTGTCCCCAACAGTGTCGGGTTCTGTGACACGTGAAGGGTCCAGATTAGGTGAGTCCGAGGACCCACGTGGTACTCCTGTATCAGGGTCCACCCGGCACGTAGAGGAGTCCCCTCGACCAGAGTCCGACACTGTGAGCCTCGTCTATACTCGACGGGTCATAGGGTCCTTCTGGACCCATCACTGACCGTCGGGGGAATGTCGAAGCATCCTCTACGTCAGAGACCCCGGTACTAACATCGCCGGGGAAACAGAAGATGGAGACTGTTAGTACACGGACGGAAAGACGGAGACATTCTTTTCTTTTTTTTTTTCTTTCTTTCTTTCACTTCAGCGACTCAACACAGGTTGAGAAACGCTAGGGTACCTAGTGGGTGGTCTGAGGAGACGGTTACCTTAAAAGGTCCGTTCTCATGACCTCACCCAACGGTAAAGGAAGAGGTTTCTCCCGGTATTTACAGTCGACCGAGCGAGAGGAAACTATAAGAGATCCCACACTAAGAAACAAAACACTGACGTGGTCCTCGTCTCACGACGGAAGGACGTCCTTAGTAGGAAACAAAGAGACCGCTAGGGTACCAAACCTAAAAGGGACAAGACAGACACGACACAGTGTAATCAGGGGAGTCTCATAAAAGTACCGTAATTTGAGAACAGAAAAGGTATTCCTGACTGCTGTGTCGGGTGTGGAGACGTGGGTCGGGGGTGAGCGACGTCCGTATACGTTCGTACACTCGTCGAAGAACCGACTGTTAACGACAAGCCGTGTTAAAGACAGCACTTAAGACACCACTAAAAAAACAACGACAACAATACAAAAGGAGACTCCAATGATTACAGGGGTAACTAGGGTGGACACTCTCTCAAAGGATAACACACCTTTGAAGAGGAAGTGCTGAGGGTGGGGTTATACACAAAGACAGGACTTTAGGAAACAGAGGGAAAAGAAGAAACAGGAAACAGGAAACAGGCTGAAGGAAGGTTTCTCTAACCAAACGGAAAGATCTATAGACCCCAGGAGACGACCTCAAGTTTTCAACAAACAACACTCAACGAGGTGTACGTCTACTTAAAAACAACATAAACACCCCCTGTTTCACCAGAGGGGTAGGATAAGGAGACGGTAGAATTCTGACGGGGGTGAAAACCAAACAAAAACAATTAGAAAAGAAAGAGAACACAAAGGACTGATATCTTCAGGGAAAATGGAAACAATATTTCGACCAAACCACCATAATTTAAGAGAATTGAAAACGAATAGACATTTCGAAAACTAAAGAGGGAGTTAAAACTTACTTTAGGAACGACCCATCTCATTGGAACTAAAATTTAAAAAGAGAAAGTCATGAAATTTATATAGGACGGTAAGGGAAGACCGAACGTCTCAAAGACGACTTTCTAGTCGAAAATTAACATATCCTAAAGGGAGACACAATGAACTGCGAAAATTATAGACAAGTCAAGTCAAGTCAGGAAGTCAGTACAGGCTGAGAAACACTGGGGTACTTAACGTCGTACGGTCCGGAGGGACAGGTAGCGGTAGAGGACCTCAAGTGAGTCTGAGTGCAGGTAGCTCAGTCACTACGGTAGGTCGGTAGAGTAGGAGACAGCACGGGAAGAGGAGGACGTGGGTTAGGGAGGGTCGTAGTTTCAGAAAAGGTTTCTCAGTTGAGAAACGTACTCCACCGGTTTCATGACCTCAAAGTCGAAATCGTAGTAAAGGAGGTTTCTTGTGGGTCCCGACTAGAAGTCTTACCTGACCAACCTAGAGGAACGTCAGGTTCCCTGAGAGTTCTCAGAAGAGGTTGTGGTGTCAAGTTTTCGTAGTTAAGAAGACGAGAGTCGGAAGAAGTGTCAGATTGAGAGTGTAGGTATGTACTGCTGTCCTTTTATAGACATAAAACACAGATTATAAACAATCTAACTAATAATACATGGAGTCGTACAAAGAGGAACCCAAATAGTACAATCCTTGAGAGACACGAAGAACCTGAACCTAACTGATAAAGGAAAGAGTACAACTCCTTTAAAAACTGATATTAGAGAAGTTTCTAAAAGAGTCTAGGAAAGAAAAAGAGAAGAAGAAGACCATGGGGATATTAGGTTTACAACCACGTAAATTATAACAGGGTCTCGAGAGACTCTAATAGGAGTAAAGAAAAGTAATAAAAAGGAAATAAGACGAGAAGTCGTCAATAAAGGTTACAACATAGAAGGTCGAGTGAATATGTAAAAAGACGGAGTCAATAAGTCGTTAACTAAGGAAGATCTCATAAAAATTAAAGTCATTAACACGCAAGTAGAGACAAATAAGAAATAAAGAAGATCCAGGAACAATTTACACAATTAACTAACAACGTAAAAGAGGTAATATAAAAGTTCTAAAGATAGTAGAAATCATAGTTGGGAGACTAAATAAAAAGTCCATCAAACGGATGAAAAAGAAGTGAATTAGAACACTCTAAGATGGAACAAGGAAGTAAACACGTTATAAAGAGACGAAAAAGTAAAAAAAGATTGAATGACACAAACTCCAGAGGAAAAGGGTTCGAAATTGCAGTATAAGGAAAACCAAAGACGGGAGTCACCCATTTCAACCAGGTCATCAAACAAATCCGAAGTACGACCCTCACTGAACACGGACACAAAACTCCTATATTCTAAACAAAACAAAACAAAAAAAAGGGGGAGACTACCCGTCTCGACACACTTCACCATATAAAACCCCACGGGTACCATTAGGACAGAACACTACTAACCCAAACACAAAGACAGAACGAACAACGAACCCACTCTACAGAATGTGACTCACGACGACCTAGGACATATGTCCAACGCCGGAAACATCATCAAGAGTGATTCGTTACGAGGGACCCAATCATCAAGACACCTTAAGATCCCAGAACCTGAGTCGTGAGGGTGAGGTTTCGGATTCCGAGCTAGAGATCGGTCTTTTGACTCTGAGGTATTCAGTAAACAATACCGTAATTTCCCCTAATTTTGTTTGTATGTTTTTGTTTTGTGTTTAGTCCTTTGTTTTCTGTTTACGTTCTCTTTATCACGTATGTTTTAGTTCGTTTATTATTGTTTTATTGTCTTATACGTATGTGTGTGTGTGTGTGTGTTTTGTTTCGTCAGGTTCTTTTCTTTTATGTTCTACTCACTATGTCGTCCATTTCCTTTGGTTTCTACTATAGGTGTTTAAATTTTGCTTTGATTGTTTTCGTATTCGGTCTTTTGTTTCACTTTCGTTCCACGGTTGACCCTTTATTTTGTTTGTTCTGTTTTGGTTGTTTGTACCACCTTTTTTCTTGCTTGTCCTTCTTTCTTATCTTTTCGTGGGGCCACTCCTAGTCAACACCTACACCGTATCGACGAACCTAACGTCCCTAGGACCGTCGTGGTCCATGTGTCCCCTCGGTCTCCGATCCTTTCACCCTCTATCCTTCTAAACCACGAGAATGCCATAAAAAGATCGGAGACCGTCGAGACGGGGTCACCCTTAGTTCACACCTCCACCGTGCCAACGAAACTAGTACCCCTGGGACCGTTACGGTCAATACCTCCTAGTGGTAATGGGTAAAAACGTCCTCTATGTCACGATAATCCCAAACAAGATTGGAGACCGTGGAGACGGACTCACTCCTGACTTTTACCTTCACCACGTCGACGAACTTAGTACCCCTGGACTTACTGCGGTTCGTACGTCCTTTGGTTGACGGAGTCGACGTCCTCGATACCAGGATAATCTCAGAAAACGTCGACCACAAGTTTCCCGTAGAGACAACGAACTGTGCAAGTCCGTGAATTTACCTGGGGACCGACCCCAGGAAGGAATGAAGGGTCGAACAATCCGTGAATTTCCCAGTAGGAGAGACCACAGAAAGGGATACTAAGTTGATGACCGTGACCGAACATCCCTCTCTCTCCTATGTCACTACCGACGTGTTTGACACACACTGAGTCGTGATAGTCGAACGGAGGCACCGACGGACTGAAAGAAGGTGTCTGTAAAGGGTGACTCTAGAGGAGGGATACAGGGGAGTCCAACATAATGGTGTCAGTTGTCGTCTGGAACGGGACCCTAACCAGAAGTTAGGGATTCGAGGTCGAATCGACGGTGTGAAAGATCCCCTGAATACAGGGTTAGGCCCCACGTATCCCGACGTCGTCCCTAACGGACACACTAAGAGTAAGATAAGTTGGGCATTGTCTAGTCGACTAAGTGAGAAGTTGTAGGAGTAAACGAAGAGGAGACACGGTTTGTCAACGGGACTACCCTCTAGTCTAGGGAACAAGTCAAGGAATAGGAGGTACACGTTCAGGTCAGGACGAGTGAAAGGTGAAAAAGAGGAAGAAGAAATCGGGATGACTCGAAACACACCTAGACATATAAGGAACGACCACCAGTCCCTAAGAAAGGGTGAGAGTCGACCACAAGAAGTTCTAGAAGACACAGACTTCCACACAAGGACTACGTAGACACCTCTCTACATGAGGTACAGTAGGATGAGGAGATGGTAGAACAGAGAGGTTCGGGGTCAATAATTATTACCGTAGTGGGTTAGTAACCCAAGAGTTCCGTTCTTACGACTTCACCAAACGGTAAGGGAAGAGGTCACCCCTTCCAAAACAGTCTTGAAATGTGGTACTGGGTAGGTAGAACCCACCGGGACGTACCGTACCATATATCAAAGTAACTCAATCTGTTCCGGTACTAGGTACACAGTCAAACCAATCAAAAGACACTAACACCAAAAGTTAAACAGACGGGACACTACTTACTCCTATTCTCCGAACACCTTCGAAGGACTACTCTCCCTGACCGACACCCCATTTGACTCAGAACGACACCACCCACCCCGGTTCGAGTCATTTAGAAATTAGGTTAAAAGATGCTTACCCATCCTGACCCAAGGGAGGGATATCAAACCGGAGTCCAGTTTGACACCCCCGTTCTCTCCCCCATTACCGTCATTACAGCTGGAGGAAGTTTTCCTAAATACGGTCGTTCGGTACCGAGGATCTTGACAACATAAGTCACGGGGACTGACCGGTGGGTACGGAGGTGGACCTTTGAGTGTCTGTTCAGACCGAGTCCGAGAACACCCCAGTGATGAGTAAAGAGGACCCAGGACCACACGTACAAAACAAACACGGGAGACTCTTAGACGAAGGGTACAGGTTACCTTCAAAAAATTAGTTTAGAGTGACCGGAATTTTCAATTTCAGGGACCCTCAAGAGTCAGGGAAACGACCTAGAGGTCCAACCCTTTAGATAACACCCAGGATCTTGAAAACGTATTCACACTCTTGAAGAAACGATATTAAGAAGAGGTCAAACACCCAGCAGACGAGTCATCTAGATATCACCCCGATTACCGCTGAAGAAAGTTCTATTGAATACGGTGTACGACACGAAGGGTCCAGACGACGTCGATCTCAGACACAGGGGTGTCGTCTGGTGACTACTGGGTACAGAGACGTCCTCTGTAATTTTGTGAGTTTTCGTCCAGACCGAATCAGAGAATACCCCCGGTGACGAGGAAAGGGACCTAGGGTCAAGTTTGTTCTTAAAACAAATACGGGAGACTCACAGAGACCACCCATACGCTAAACTAAGATTTGCACTAAAACGGGGAGTACGTTAGAAGAACTCAGAAGAGGAAACGTGAACCTACACCCCCATAGAAAAAAACCACCCTAGGTTGTAATAGGTAGTTACCAACAAGTCGTCGATGAACACTAAAACCACAAGAGTTTCCTCTTCTACTCACGTGTAGGTAGATGAGGTGGTAGAACCATTTATCTACTCTGTCTTCTTTCTGAAGGATTCACTACTTACATTTCTTTATCTCCTTTTGTTATCTTATCCTTTTTGAGCTCTAGAGAAGTTCTTTGAATCTCTATGGTTCCCTTGTAAAGTACGTTTCTACCCGTGTTATTTCCTTCCTTTGTTACATCTGAATTGTCTTCGTCTTCTATATTTCTCCACCGTTCTCATGTGTCTTTTTGATATTTTTTCTCTAGTATTAATGGTTCTATTGGTGTTACCACACTAGTGAATGGATCTCGGTTTGTAGGACCTTACGTTTCAGTCCACCCGGAATCCTTCGTAGTGAGAGTCGTTTCGATCACCTCCACTACCTTAAGGTCAACTCGGTGAAGTTTAGGATTTTCTACTACGACACTTTCACGACGTGAATTATACGGTCGTTTAAACCTTTTGTGTCGTCACCGGTATCCTGACTTTTTCAAGTCAAAAGTAAGGTTACGGTTTCTTGTTTTGATGGTGTGTTAACGTGAGTAAAGGGTGTGAGCGTCTCACTACAAGTTTTAAGGGGTTCGATCTAAAGTTGTCATACACTTGGTTTTTGAACGGCTACAAGTTCGACTTAAATCTTTTTCGTGTCCTTGTCCTCTAGTTAAACGGTTGTAGGCAACCTAGTATCCTTTTCATTCTCTTAAGGTCTTCTTGTAGATGAAGACGAAGTAACTGATGTGATTTCGGAAACTGACACTTAGTGTTCAAGACCTTTTAAGACTTTCTCTACCTTTATGGTCTGGTGGAATGGACGGAGAACTCTTTAGACATACGTCCAGTTCTTCGTTGTCGATCTTGACCTGTACCTTGTTGTCTGACCATGGTTCAACCCTTTCCTCATGTAGTTCCGACATATAACAATGGGACGAATAAGTTGAATATACGTATCATATAGTACACTTTACGGTCCGACCTACTTTGTGTCCGACCTTATTTCTAATGGTTGTCTTTATAACCATAGACATAAACTTCTCCTTGATTTCCCGGAGAACTACTTCCACTTTTTCCTCTCACTTTTTCGACCGAATCTTGAGTCGTAAGTTTTTTTACTTATAGTACCATAGACCAGGGTAGTCAAGTACCGTTTACCCTTTTGTTACCTTTGTCACTGTTTGAAATAAAAGAACTTGAGGTTTTGGTAACGTCTACCACTGACGTCGGTACTTTAATTTTCTGTGAACGAGGAACCTTCTTTTCGATATTGTTTGGATCTGTCACATAATTTTTCGTCTCTGTAGTGAAACTGTTGTTTTCAAGACTCATCAGTTTCGATACCAAAAAGGTCATCAGTACATACCTACACTCACAACCTGGTATTTCTTCAGATTCGTAATTGCTTTACTATGAAAACTTGACATCACAACCTCTTCTGAGAACTATCAGGGAACCTGACGTTCCTCTAGTTTAGTCAGTTAGAATTTTCTTTAGTCTTTCCTTAGAATTTCCTTTAGAAATTCCTTAGAATTTAGAATTTCCTTTGGAAGTAACCTTCCTGACTACGACTTCGACTTTGAGGTTATTAAACCGGTGGACTACGTTTCTCGGTTAAGTAATCTTTTCTGAGACTACGACCCTTTCTAACTGCCGTCCTCTTCATCCCGTACCTTCTCCTACTCTACCAATCTACCGTAGTGGCTGAACTACCTGCACTTAATCTCGTGTGAGGCCCTTACCACTTCCTGTACCTTCGGACCGTACGACGTCAGGTACCACAGCGTCTCAGTCTGTACTCAGTGACTGACTTGTTGTTGTTCGGTAGGTACAACAAATAAGTAAAATTTATATCGTTATACATGTATAACTAAGGTTTGAAGGATTGATAAGGAAACAAGGTAGGAAGGAGGGACGTTGGTTGACAAGAGATTCAGACACTTAGACAAAGACAAAACATTTATTCAAGTAAACATAGTAAAGAAAAATCTAAGGTGTATATTCCCTACAGTAAACTATAAAGAGGAAGAGACAGAATGAAGTAATGAGATTCGGGTAGGTTCTACGACGTTTACTGTAATTAAGAAAGGAAAATTACCGACTAATTATAAGATAACATTTCTTTCACACGGTGGTACAAAAAATTGAACTCGTAAATCGGGTAACTGTAGACTTCATCAATAACCATCCATATTTTAAGGGTTTGAACAAAAGACAAACAAGAACATCAAGAAACAGGTAAAGAAGAAGACAAAAAGAAGGGAACACCAAATCACTATAAAAATTCATCGTAATAATATAAGAAAGTAAAAATAAAAAACTAGGGATAGCATCTAAAAACTAAACACCAATCTACCCCAAGTATATACAACTGGATATAGATATGGATGAGAAAGTTTGAACATTAATAACGTCAAGTTTGTGTAAGATTTTTTTTAGATGTGAAAAATGAAGGGATGGGGTGTAAAACAAAAAACTACAGTATAAAACAAAAAAGTATCAATAGAGAATTGACAAATAACATTAATATCATCGAAAATATTAAAAACAGAAAAATTAGAAAAATGAACGAATGAATTAATCAACTCGAAGTCGGGAATGACGTATAAACGGAAAGAACCACCTTAAAAGGGAAAGGTTTTCTAAGAATGAAGAAAAGGTGAATCTCTTCTGGAAAATTGTAAAGATAATCACATCTAAATAATAACTACTTGAGGAAATCAAAAAAGAACAAACTCTTCAAGAAATAGAGAGGGAACGAAGACTTACTATTAGAATGACCTATCTCATAGGAGTCAATGTCCAAACAAACAAACAAACAAAAAAGGGGAAAGTCGTGAAACTTATGTAATATGGTGAGGGAGGAAAGGATGTTTCAAAGACGTCTCTTTCATCGACTATCAGAATGTCTGTCAGGGAACATATACTGAAAAAGAAGATAAAAAGGAAATTTAAGACATAAATTTAAAACAATAAAATTTATACCATACAGAACCACACCCAAACTACCCAAGTAGAACAAACCATACGAGACACTAAGGTCGAAAAGACATAGACAAAGGAAGATGTGTAAACCTTTTGAAAGTCGATATTACAGGAGTTGATGTAACAGTTAGGAGAAGAGGGAATAAAGAAGAAGACCATGAGAATAATATGACAATGACAGTTAAAGGAGAAAATAACGACAATCGTATACAGAATATATAACTCCACAAGGATACAACCCACGTATTTATAAAATTTTACAATATTGAAGAAGGACCTAACTAGGGAACTAGTAATACATCATAGAAAGGAACATAGAAAATTTTAGATAAAACAGACACAACTCATCACGATGAGTCGAAAGAAAAATAAGGGTAAACGAATCTTATAGAAAAAGGTCGGGGAGTGACATTCAAAGATACAAAGAGATTCAGACTTCACCTAGAGAACATCTATCTTATATATACCCAGAAAAAAAATTAATTGACTAAATAAAATTAACCTCCGACTAACGAGATAAATTAACAACACCAAAAACGGTATGTAGTTTTACTTAGTCACTACCCATATGTACACAGGAGGGTAGGACTTTGGAGGAGGATGGAGGGAGGGATGGGATAGGGAGACCCAGTAAGGTGTCTTGGCTGAAACTCATGGGACGAAGTAAGTAACTTGAACGGGACCAGTAGATAAAATGTATACCATAACATGTACAAAGTTACGATAACTTAGTTTAGTAGGGTCGGAACGGAAGATGGTGTATCAGGTTTTCAGACAAGAAATGGAGACACGAAAAAACGACAGAATGTATATCCCAGTAGTAATGGTAGAAAGATTTAACGTATATACACGTAATTATGTGACATGACCACAAAGAGAAAGACTGAATGAAGTGAAACATATTATCCGACGTCAAAGTAGGTAGAGTAATCTTAACTGAGTTACACAAGAAAGATATCCACTCATTATAGGGTAAGACATATACACTGAAGGAATAGGTAAGTAGACGGCTACCCGTCGATTCAAAGAAGGTACAGGATCGATAACATTTGTCACGACGTTACTTGTGACTCCATGTACACGGAGAAAGTTAAGACTAAAGGATCACACATACGGGTCGTCACCCTAATGACCCAGCATACCGTCAAGACAAAGGTCAAAAAATTCCTTAGTGATGTAACAAGAGGTATCACCGATGTGTGCAAACGTAAGGGTAGTTGTCAAATTCTCCCAAGGGAAAAGAGGTGTGGGAGAGGTCGTAAATAACAAACATCTGAAAAGTCACCGTCAGTAAGACTAACCACACCCCACCAAAACTAAACATAAAGAGACTATTACTCACTACAACTCGTAGAAAGGTACACAAACAATCGGTAGACGTACAGAAGAAACCTCTTTACAGACAAATCAAGAAAACGGTTGAAAAACTAACTCAGTAAACAAAAAGACCATAACTCTACGTACTCGACGAACATATAAAATCTCTAATTAAGAAACAGTCAACAAAGTAAACGATAATATAAGAGGGTAAGACTTCCGACGGAAAGTGGAACGAATATCAAAGGAAGTAACACGTTTTCGAAAATTCAAATTAATCCAGGGTAAACAAATAAAAACGAAAGTAAAGGTAATGAGACCCTCCACCTGGTATCTGTAGAACGACACTAAATACAGTCTCACAAGACGGATATAAAAAAAGACTCAAAATATCAAAGACCAGAATATAAATCTAGGAATTAGGTAAAAATCAAATAAAAACACACACCACAATCTTTCACAAGATCAAAGTAAGAAAATGTCTACCAACTGGTCAAAAGAGTCGTGGTGAAGAATATCTCTAACAGAAAAGAAGTGACATATATAAACGAAGGAAACAGTTTCTATTCCACAGGTATCCACGTACCTAAATGGAGACCCGAAAGATAAAACAAGGTAACTAGATATAAAGACAGAAACACGGTCAAGGTATGACAGAACTACTGACATCGAAACGTCATATCAGTATTTAATCCTTCTAACTAAGGAGGTCAAGGTAAGAAGAAAGAGTTCTAACGAAACCGATAAGCTCCAAAAAAAAACACACAAAGGTATATTTGACACTTTAATAAACAGGACCAAGACACTTTTTATGACAACCATCGTACTATCTCTGACACAACTTAGACATCTAATGAAACCCACCACATTAGTAAAAGTGACATAACTAAGAAGATTAGGTATTTGTACCATATAAAGAGATGGATAAACACAGTAGAAACTAAAGAAAGTAGTTACGAAATATCAAAAGATGTATATCCAGAAAACAAAGAAATCCATTTAAATAAGGATTCATAAAATAAGAAAAACAACGTTACCACTTACGCTAAGAAAAGAATTAAAGAGAAACAAAAGAGTGACAATCACATATCCTTATGTTCCCTAAAGACACAAAATTAAAATATAGGAAATTAAAATGATATAAGTGACTAATCGTGAACATCAAAAGACCACCACAGAAATCCCAAAAGACACATCTTCTAACATAATAAACATTTGTCACTCTTAAAATGAAGAAAAAAAGGTCAGGTCCTAAGAAAAATAAAGAAAAAGAAAACACTAACGACACTGATCTTGAAGGTGTTGTTATGACTTATCATCGTCACACTCACTAGTGAGAGCAGAACAAGGACTAAAATCTCCTTTACGAAAGTTAAAAAGTGGTAACTCTTATTACGAACGACACTCGAACATATACCGAAAATAATACAACTCCATACAAGGAAGATACGGACGAAAGACCTCTCAAAAATAGTATTTACATACAACTCATAACAGATTCCGAAAGAGACGTAGATAACTCTATTAGTATACCAAAAATAAGTAGTTAAACAATTATACACATCGTGTAACTAACTAAACACTTATGACTTCTTAGAAACATAGGGATTCTATTTCGGGTGAACCAACACCGCATACGAGAAAAATCTGCAACAATCTAAGACAAACGATCTTAAAACAACTCCTAAAAACGTAAATACAAGTAGTCACTATAACCGGACATCAAAAGAAATAATACCGAAGAACAGACGAAAACCATAATCCCATTACCACCGGAGTATTTTACTCAAGACGTCAAATGTAAGGAGATTTCAAAAGATCTTCTAAAACTCAGTCTATCCACAATCGAGAAATTTAAAAACCAACTTAAGTGGACACTTCAGTAGACCAGGACCCGAAAACAAACAAAATGCTAAAACTAATGACAAAGTTAAAGGTACCAACACCACTCAGGCAAGTATAAAAGATAAAGAAGGACCAAGTCAAAACCTTCTAATATGAAAAAATTCCTCAAAAGGTAAAGAAGATACAACAGGTAAAAAACCGTATATTAAAGAGTACCATCAGAGTACTAGAAAACATAAAAACACAAGAGACAACACTCAGGAGGTAAAAGTAAAGACTAAAATAACTAAACTAAGAAGAAGGTAAAAAAGAACTACTCAGATTATCCCAAATAGATAAAATAAATGGAAAAGATTCTTGTTCGGAAACCAAAACAACCAAAAACGATATTAGAGGTAAAGAAAAAGTAAATAAAGACGAGACTAAAAATACTAAAGAAAGGAAGATGATTTAAACCCAAAGGAGAAAAGAAAAAGATCAAGGAAATCCACATTTTAATCCAACAAATAAACTACAAAGAGAACAGTAAACTCTATCCGCACATAACGATACTTGGAGGGATAATCGTGACGAAAATGATTTAGTATATTTAAACCCAACAGCACAAAAGTAAAAGTACATATAAAAGATACATATAAAACAAACATACATATAAAACTAAAGGAAAAAATATAAAAAGTAGTACAAAACGAATAAGTCTTACACAACAAATCGGAGGTATACAAATCGGAGGTACTCATACAGGTCTATAAGGGAAGACCGGATTCCTCAAAGAAAACTTTCTAGTCAACACACTTTCTAGAAAACTTTCTAGTCCTAGGGGAACACACAATAAACAACGAAAAGGGAACGACGACAATTATAAACGAGAAACGTAAACTAGAAACAATAAATTAATTATATACAGTACCCCCAAAAACGGAAACCAAATAGGACAAACTCTGAGAGACGTAAAGAACTTGAACCCACCGATAAAGGAAGGAGTAATATCCCTTCAAAAACTGATAATACAGGAGTTCATAAAAGAGTACGGGATAGAAAAACTGAAGAAGACCCTGTGGATACTAAACTCACAACCCCGTAAATTGCAACGTGCTCTGTAGAGACTCCAACACGGGTAAAGAAGATTAAGAAAAAGAACAAAGGAGAGACGAAGTAAATAAAAATGGTAAGATAGAAGGTGTAGTAAATAGGAGAAAAGACGGAGTCAATAAGATGACACCAAAGGAAGGTCTCACGAAAAGTAGAGTCAATAACAAGTAATAACTGACTGAGAAGAAATAAAGGAGATCCAGGAAAAATTAGTAAATAACATAGAAGAGTTAGGAACATTGATCAGATAAATAGACATTGAGGTAAAACAAAAGTTCTAAAATCTAGTAGTAATGATAGTAATAAGACTTAATAAAAAGTATAAAGAACTGGTCGACTTATAAAGAGACGGAAAAGTAAAATAAACGTAACGAAACAAACCCCACGGAAAAGACGTCCGACCTACAAGTACCAAGGAAAATTAACACATCAGACGAGGGACACCTACCTCAACCTGATCACCGAAGAGTTCCAAAGAACCAACCCCATCGAACACAAACACAAGATCACCCACCTCAACCTAGAGAAGAGAGACCTCACGTTAATTCACAGATCATCACTCAAAATCTGGGTGAGGTCACAAGAACGGACCTCTTAAGGTCCCTGTCGTCTCGGACCACCCGACGACAGATACCCCAACGTGTCGGTCTGTACTGACTTCACTGAATCGTCGCCGTCGTCGTCGTCACTCAAAAACCCACAGAGACCCAAACCGTACCGAAACCCGTTGGGTAGAGAATTACAAGTCACAACACAGGGACAAAACGACCACTTATCACACGACACAGAACGCGACCTTGAACCGAAAACCCACCTCAAACGAAAGTCACATCCATACCTCTAAAAACCCACTCGAGAACAGATAATTACAAAGGACCTCAGTCCTCAAGAGACTACAAGATTTCAAAACCTCAATTCGGAGGATGGAAACCGAAAACAAGGAAGAGAATGTCATTGGAGTTCTGAAGAGGTAGGTATGTCGTGTCTTCTATTTTGGGGATCCAATTACCACTTTACTAAGAGGTGTCGGTACTTGTGGGTCTCTCTAAGTGTCTCAATATATCTCTTCTCCTCTCCCTCCTTCCTCTATCTCCACTGGTCCCCCTCTTTTCCCTCTCAGTTTCCCTTCTCTCGTTAGATCGGTCATTAGTTTAGGAATTCATAAGAGGTGTCGGGTCTTGTTGGTCCCTCAAAGTGTCTCAATACATCTCTTCTCCTCCCTCTTTCCTCCATCTCCACTGGACCTCCTCTTTTCCCTCTCAGTTTTCCCCTCTCTCTTTAGTTCAGTCATTAGTTTGGCGTTTCACTTTCATCTATGACTTCTAATCTAAGAATTTCCATGTTTTAACTATTGTGTATAGTTTTTCGTTTCTAATTTTTGGATCTTACCTCCAATCTAAGATTTTTTATGTTATATTTTTAATGTTTGTTATAGTTAGCGTTTTTGAATTTTTATATATATACATTAAACAAAAATTTTTTATCCCTAAAACCCCCCTTCCATTATCATCCGATATTTTTACTTTCAATTTCCTCAATATTTCTAGATTGAAATTTCTTTTTTCAATTTTTACTACTATCATTTTTATATAGATCCTTAAAGAGACCTCGACAATACCCGTCACACCTCAGTCAAGTCACAGTTTATCAAGGAACAAAGTCGAACATGAACAAGAGTTACAGAAATCCACAAAGAGTTTACGTCAGAGTCTTTAACGTCTCAAAATTAGAAAACGTGGACAGTGAAGGTCTCGGTAAGGGGAAATAAATAAAACGGAAGGAGACAAAAGTTCAGAGAAGTCACAGATTAAAGACGGTTGTGTTCCCCCACTTCCACTGGTGAACAAATTCGAGTGAACAAGTCAACACAACACTCCTCCCTCCCTGTGATGTTTATTTATGGTGACTGTACACACACCTTACGAACGTCACCTACTTGGTGTGACTCAAACGGTATCGGGTTCCGTCACACATGAAGGATCCAGATGTGATGAGTCCGAGGTCCCACGAGACGTGCCCGTGACAGGGTTCACCCGGAACGTAAAACACATGAAAGGTCCAGATTCGAGGAATCCAAGAGCCCACGAGATGTCCCCGTGTCTGGGTCTACCCGACACACAAAACACGGAAAGGGTCCAGGTTGGACGAGACCGTTGGACCACGAACCGTTTGTGTAACAGGGTCCACCTGACACGTAGAATAAGTGGAGGGGTCAGGACCGGTGAACCAAAGGGTCCACGTGACGTTCTCGTGTCAGGGTCCTCACGACACATAGAGGAGACCCCTCGACTAGAGTCTGACACTGTGAGGACCGTCTATATTTGGCAGGCCCTAGGGTCCTTCTGTACCAATCGTTGACCCTCGGACGAGTCAAAGTAACTCCTACACCAGAGACCCCGTCTCTAATGTCATTGGGGAACGGAAGACCGAGACCGACAGAGTACGGACGGAGAGACGGAGACCCCTCCCTCCCCGGATATACCGTCGACAGAAGGAGAGAAAATCATAAGCAAGTTAGAAAACAAGACACTTACGCGGTCCCCAGTGGTTAGGCTCAATTTCGGAAAACACCCTTTCCAGAAAAAAAAAAAAAAAAGAAAGAGAGAGAGACCTCTAAGGTCAAACCCAACGTCAGAGTGTAATAGAGGGAGTCCAACAGGAGTCCCGTAAGTTCGGACAATGAAAGGGACTCCTGTTTACTACGTCGGGTGTGGAGGGACGGGTCCGGGGTGAGTGACTACCACTTATCTTCGGAGACACGGTAAAGACAAAGGTGAACATTAACGCCAATCCCCACATAAGACAAAAAAAACAAAAAACAAAAGAGGATCAATACAACGGGAGACTCTAAGGTTTTGAGGGGTGTCTGTGTGGACACTCTCCTAAAGGATGACACACCGTTGACGAAGAGAAAGACCCACGGACCACAGGAGACGATCGTAAGTTTGTAAGTTTACTAGAAAACTACTTAAACACCCCCTCTTTCACCAGAAGGACAGGATAAGAGGTGGTAGAACCCTGGTGAGGGGGTGGGGGTGGTATAGAACAAAAATATAGGTAAGTCGGTGAGGTACAGAAAACCACGTAAATTAGACAAATATAAATTTCATTAATAGTTATACATATAAGGATAACGGTAAAATAAACGAAACCAAAAAGAAAACTGTCAAGAAAAAAGAAAATAAGGAGAAAACGAGAGAAGAGAACACAAACTACGGATCTCTCAAAGGAAAACACTAACAACATTTCGACCGAACTACCACGACTTAAGAGAATCGAAAACGAACAGATATTTCGAAAACTAAAGAGGTAGATTAGACTTACTCTCGGAACGATACACAAGGAAAATTTTGTTATATTAAAATAAACAAATAATTAAAACAGACACGACCCAGAAACAACGACGTACACAAAAAGAGATCAACGTCTCTAGTTCCCGATGATAGATCAACACCACGTGTCCAAAGAGTAACGGTACCGAAGAGAACAAGACTTCGTACCCGAGATCCCACACACCCGAAGTCACGAACACCGAATACCCCAGTCATCGACACCAAAGACCCGAGATCACGTCTCCGAATTAAAAACACCGAGTACCCGAATCAGCAAGGTACCGTACACCCTAGAAGGGTCTAGTCCC